>JAJHSJ010000108.1:0-45844 GCA_021015155.1 Magnolia officinalis
CAAATTGGACAAGAATTGCTAATTCGGAGACCGTTCGATATCCCAAAACACGTTGGAACTCTTCGATCATCATTTTAAATATGGATTGTTAATATTTCCAAATAGCGCGATCCAACTGAGACGCCCATAACTCCATCGTTTGATGTCGGATTGGGATGATTTTTGGCCATCTGAAAGGTATTTTAGTGCTCTTTGATTCCTGACTGGAATCGTCGTACAAGAAGACCCTTTAGGAATCCGTAAGTGGGATCGCAGTCGTCAGTCCTGGATTTTTCTTCATCTCCTTGTCTAATAGTAACCCTCATAACTCTCTCTTCAGAGGTTCGAATTTAGAATATTTTGTGCTCATTGGAATCGTAAGTTGACAAGCTTCCAAATTGACAAGAATTGGCTAATTCGGAGACCGTTCGATATCCCAAAAGCACGTTGGAACTCTTCGATCGTCATTTTTCAATATGGATTGTTAATATTTCCAAAATAGCGCGATCCAACTGAGACGCCCATAACTCCATTGTTTGATGTCAGATTGGGTGATTTTTGGCCATCTGAAAGGTATTTTAGTGCTCTTTGATTCCTGACTGCAATCGTCGTACACGAAGACCCTTTAGGAATCCGTAAGTGGGATCACAGTCGTCGGTCCTGGATTTTTCCTTCATCTCCTGTCTAATAGTAACCCTCATAACTTTCTCTTCAGAGGTCGAATTTAGAATATTTTGTGCTCATTGGAATCGTAATTGACAAGACAAGCTTCCAAATTGGACAAGAATTGGCTAATTCAGAGACCGTTCGATATCCCAAAAGCACGTTGGAACTCTTCGATCGTCATTTTTCAATATGGATTGTTAATATTTCCAAATAGCGCGATCCAACTGAGACACCATAACTCCATCGTTTGATGTCGGATTGGGATGATTTTTGGCCATCTAAAAGGTATTTTAGTGCTCTTTGATTCCTGACTGGAATTGTCGTATTCGAAGACCCTTTAGGGATCCGTAAGTGGGATCGCAGTCGTCAGTCCTGGATTTTCCTTCATCTCCTTGTCTAATAGTACCCTCATAACTCTCTCTTCAGAGGTCGAATTTAGAATATTTTGTGCTCATTGGAATCGTAACTTGACAAGCTTCCAAATTGGACAAGAATTGGCTAATTCGGAGACCGTTCGATATCCCAAAGCACGTTGGAACTCTTCGATCGTCATTTTTCAATATGGATTGTTAATATTTCCAAATAGCGCGATCCAACTGAGACGCCCATAACTCCATCGTTTGATGTCGGATTGGGATGATTTTTGGCCATCTAAAGGTATTTTAGTGCTCTTTATTCCTGACTGGAATCGTCGTATACGAAGACCCTTTAGGAATCCGTAAGTGGGATCGCAGTCGTCGGTCCTGGATTTTTCCCTCATCTCCTTGTCTAATAGTAACCCTCATAACTCTCTCTTCAGAGGTCGAATTTAGAATATTTTGTGCTCATTGGAATCGTAACTTGACAAGCTTCCAAATTGGACAAGAATTGGCTAATTCGGAGACCGTTCGATATCCCAAAAGCACGTTGGAACTCTTCGATCGTCATTTTTCAATATGGATTGTTAATATTTCCAAATAGCGCGATCCAACTGAGACGCCCATAACTCCATCGTTTGATGTCGGATTGGGATGATTTTTGGCATCTGAAAGGTATTTTAGTGCTCTTTAATTCCTGACTGGAATCGTCGTATTCCAAGACCCTTTAGGAATCCGTAAGTGGGATCACGTCGTCGGTCCTGGATTTTTTCTTCATCTCCTTGTCTAATAGTAACCCTCATAACTCTCTTCAGAGGTCGAATTTAGAATATTTTGTGCTCATTGGAATCGTAACTTGACAAGCTTCCAAATTGGACAAGAATTGGCTAATTCGAAGACCGTTCGATATCCCAAATGCACGTTGGAACTCTTCGATCGTCATTTTTCAATATGGATTGTTAATATTTCCAAATAGCGCGATCCAACTGAGAGACGCCCATAACTCCATCGTTTGATGTCCATTTTGGGATGATTTTTGGCCATCTGAAAGGTATTTTAGTGCTCTTTGATTCTGACTGGAATCGTCGTATACGAAGACCCTTTAAGAATCCGTAAGTGGGATCGCAGTCGTCGGTCCTTGATTTTTCCTTCATCTCCTTGTCTAATAGTAACCCTCATAACTCTCTCTTCAGAGGTCGAATTTAGAATATTTTTGCTCATTGGAATCGTAACTTGACAAGCTTCCAAATTGGACAAAGAATTGGCTAATTCAGACCGTTCGATATCCCAAAGCACGTTGGAACTCTTCGATCGTCATTTTTCAATATGGATTGTTAATATTTCCAAATAGCGCGATCCAACTGAGACGCCCATAACTCATCATCGTTTGATGTCAGATTGGGATGATTTTTGGCCATCTGAAGGTATTTTAGTGCTCTTTGATTCCTGACTGGAATTGTCGTATCGAAGACCCTTTTGGAATCCGTAAGTGGGATCGCAGTCGTCGGTCCTGGATTTTTCCTTCATCTCTCCTTGTCTAATAGTAACCCTCATAACTCTCTCTTCAGAGGTCGAATTTAGAATATTTTGTGCTCATTGGAATCGTAACTTGACAAGCTTCCAAATTGGACAAGAATTGGCTAATTCGAGACCGTTCGATATCCCAAAAGCACGTTGGAACTCTTCGATCGTCTTTTTCAATATGGATTGTTAATATTTCCAAATAGCGCGATCCAACTGAGACGCCCATAACTCCATCGTTTGATGTCAGATGGGATGATTTTTGCCATCTGACATATTTTAGTGCTCTTTTATTCCTGACTGGAATCGTCGTATACGAAGACCCTTTAGGAATCCGTAAGTGGGATCGCAGTCGTCGGTCTTAGATTTTTCCTTCATCTCCTTGTCTAATAGTAACCCTCATAACTCTCTCTTCAGAGCTCGAATTTAGAATATTTTGTGCTCATTGGAATCGTAACATGACAAGCTTCCAAATTGGACAAGAATTGGCTAATTCGGAGACCGTTCGATATCCCAAAAGCACGTTGGAACTCTTCGATCATCATTTTTAAATATGGATAGTTAATATTTCCAAATAGCACGATCCAACTGAGACGCCCATAACTCCATCGATTGATGTCGGATTGGGATGATTTTTGGCCATCTAAAAGGTATTTTAGTGCTCTTTGATTCCTGACTAGAATTGTCGTATTCGAAGACCCTTTGGGATCCGTAAGTGGGATCGCAGTCGTCAGTCCTTGGATTTTCCCTCATCTCCTTGTTTAATAGTAACCCTCATAACTCTCTCTTCAGAGGTTTAATTTAGAATATTTTGTGCTCATTGGAATCGGAAGTTGACAAGCTTCCAAATTGGACAAGAATTGGCTAATTCAGAGACCGTTCGATATCCCAAAAGCACGTTGGAACTCTTCGATCGTCATTTTTCAATATGGATTGTTAATTTTTAAAATAGCGCGATCCAACTGAGACGCCCATAACTCCATTGTTTGATGTCAGATTGGGTTGATTTTTGGCCATCTGAAAGGTATTTTAGTGCTCTTTGAAGCCTGACTACAATCGTCGTACACGAAGACCCTTTAGGAATCCGTAAGTGGGATCATAGTCGTCGGTCCTGGATTTTTCCTTCATCTCCATGTCTAATAGTAACACTCATGACTTTCTCTTCAGAGGTCGAATTTAGAATATTTCATGCTCAGTGGAATCGTAACCTGACAAGCTTCCAAATTGGGCAAGAATTGGCTAATTCAGAGACCGTTCGATATCCCAAAAGCACGTTGGAACTCTTCGATCGTCATTTTTCAATATGGATTGTTAATGTTTCCAAATAGCGCGATCCAACTGAGACGCCCATAACTCCATCGTTTGATGTCAGATTGGGATGATTTTTCGCCATCTGGACGGTATTTTAGTGCTCTTTTATTCCAGACCGGAATCGTCGTATACGAAGACCCTTTAGGAATCCGTAAGTGGGATCGCAGTCGTCGGTCTTGGATTTTTCCTTCATCTCCTTGTCTAATAGTAACCCTCATAACTCTCTCTTCAGAGCTCGAATTTAGAATATTTTGTGCTTATTGGAATCGTAACATGACAAGCTTCCAAATTGGACAAGAATTGGCTAATTCGGAGACCGTTCGATATCCCAATAACACGTTGGAACTCTTCGATCATCATTTTTCAAATATGGATTGTTAATATTTCCAAATAGCGCGATCCAACTGAGACGCCCATAACTCCATCGTTTGATGTCGGATTGGGATGATTTTTGGCCATCTCAAAGGTATTTTAGTGCTCTTTGATTCCTGACTGGAATCGTCGTATTCGAAGACCCTTTGGGATCCGTAAGTGGGATCGCAGTCGTCGTCCTGGATTTTCCCTACATCTCCTTGTTAATAGTAACCCTCATAACTCTCTCTTCAGAGGTTTAATTTAGAATATTTTGTGCTCATTGGAATCGAAGTTGACAAGCTTCCAAATTGGACAAGAATTGGCTAATTCAGAGACCGTTCGATATCCCAAAAGCACGTTGGAACTCTTCGATCGTCATTTTTCAATATGGATTGTTAATATTTAAAAATAGCGCGATCCAACTGAGACGCCCATAACTCCATTGTTTGATGTCAGATTGGGATGATTTTTGGCCATCTGAAAGGTATTTTAGTGCTCTTTGATTCCTGACTGCAATCGTCGTACATGAAGACCCTTTAGGAATCCGTAAGTGGGATCATAGTCGTCGGTCCTGGATTTTTCCTTCATCTCCTGTCTAATAGTAACTCATAACTCTCTCTTCAGAGGTCGAATTTAGAATATTTTGTGCTCATTGGAATTGTAACCTGACAAGCTTCCAAATTGGGCAAGAATTGGCTAATTCAGAGACCGTTCGATATCCCAAAAGCACGTTGGAACTCTTCGATCGTCATTTTTCAATATGGATTGTTAATATTTCCAAATAGCGCGATCCAACTGAGACACCCATAACTCCATCGTTTGATGTCAGATTGGGATGATTTTTGGCCATCTGAAGGTATTTTAGTGCTCTTTTATTCCTGACGGAATCGTCGTATACGAAGACCCTTTAGGAATCCGTAAGTGGATCGCAGTCGTCGGTCTTGGATTTTTCCTTCATCTCCTTGTCTAATAGTAACCCTCATAACTCTCTCTTCAGAGCTCGAATTTAGAATATTTTGTGCTCATTGGAATCGTAACATGACAAGCTTCCAAATTGGACAAGAATTGGCTAATTCGGAGACCGTTCGATATCCCAAAAGCACGTTGGAACTCTTCGATCGTCATTTTTAATATGGATTGTTAATATTTCCAAATAGCGCGATCCAACTGAGACGCCCATAACTCCATCGTTTGATGTCGGATTGGGATGATTTTTGGCCATCTGAAGGTATTTTAGTGCTCTTTGATTCCTGACTGGAATTGTCGTATTCGAAGACCCTTTGGATCCGTAAGTGGGATCGCAGTCGTCAGTCCTGGATTTTCCCTACATCTCCTTGTTAATAGTAACCCTCATAACTCTCTCTTCAGAGTTAATTTAGAATATTTTGTGCTCATTGGAATCGTAAGTTGACAAGCTTCCAAATTGGACAAGAATTGGCTAATTCAGAGACCGTTCGATATCCCAAAAGCACGTTGGAACTCTTCGATCGTCATTTTTCAATATGGATTGTTAATATTTCCAAATAGCGCGATCCAACCGAGACGCCCATAACTCCATTGTTTGATGTCGGATTGGGATGATTTTTGGCCATCTGAAAGGTATTTTAGTGCTCTTTGATTCCTGACTGGAATCGTCGTATTCGAAGACCCTTTAGGAATCCGTAAGTGGGATCGCAGTCGTCGGTCCTGGATTTTTCCTTCATCTCCTTGTCTAATAGTAACCCTCATAACTCTCTCTTCAGAGGTCGAATTTAGAATATTTTGTGCTCATTGGAATCGTAAGTTGACAAGCTTCCAAATTGGACAAGAATTGGCTAATTCAGAGACCGTTCGATATCCCAAAAGCACGTTGGAACTCTTCGATCGTCATTTTTCAATATGGATTGTTAATATTTCCAAATAGCGCGATCCAACTGAGACGCCCATAACTCCATTGTTTGATGTCAGATTGGGATGATTTTTGGCCATCTGAAAGGTATTTTAGTGCTCTTTAATTCCTGACTGGAATCGTCGTATACGAAGACCCTTTAGGAATCCGTAAGTGGGATCGTCGTCGGTCCTGGATTTTTCCTTCATCTCCTTGTCTAATAGTAACCCTCATAACTCTCTCTTCAGAGGTCGAATTTAGAATATTTGTGCTCATTGGAATCGTAACATGACAAGCTTCCAAATTGGACAAGAATTGGCTAATTCGAGACCGTTCGATATCCCAAAGCACGTTGGAACTCTTCGATCGTCATTTTTCAATATGGATTGTTAATATTTCCAAATAGCGCGATCCAACTGAGACGCCCATAGCTCCATCATTTCATGTCGGATTGGGATGATTTTTGGCCATCTGAAAGGTACTTTAGTGCTCTTTGATTCCTGACTGGAATCGTCTTAATCGAAGACCCTTTAGGGATCCTTAAGTGGGATCGCAGTCGTCGGTCCTGGATTTTCCCTTCATCTCCTTGTCTAATAGTAACCCTCATAGCTCTCTCTTCAGAAGTCGAATTTAGAATATTTTTTGCTCATTGGAATCGTAACTTGACAAGCTTCCAATTTGGACAAGAATTGGCTAATTCGGAGACCGTTCGATATACCAAAAGCACGTTGGAACTCTTCGATCGTCATTTTTCAATATGGATTGTTAATATTTCCAAATAGCGCGATCCAACTGAGACTCCCAAAACTCCATCGTTTGATGTCGGATTGGGATGATTTTTGGCCATCTAAAGGTATTTTAGTGCTCTTTGATTCCTGACTGGAATCGTCGTATACGAAGACCCTTTTGGATCCGTAAGTGGGATCGCAGTCGTCAGTCCTGGATTTTTCCTTCATCTCCTTGTCTAATAGTAACCCTCATAACTCTCTCTTCAGAGGTCGAATTTAGAATATTTTGTGCTCATTGGAATCGTAAGTTGACAAGCTTCCAAATTGGACAAGAATTGGCTAATTCAGAGACCGTTCGATATCCCAAAAGCACGTTGGAACTCTTCGATCGTCATTTTTCAATATGGATTGTTAATATTTCCAAATAGCGCGATCCAACTGAGACGCCCATAACTCCATTTTTGATGTCAGATTGGTTGATTTTTGGCCATCTGAAAGGTATTTTAGTGCTCTTTGAAGCCTGACTGCAATCGTCGTATGAAGACCCTTTAGGAATCCGTAAGTGGGATCATAGTCGTCGGTCCTGGATTTTTCCTTCATCTCCATGTCTAATAGTAACACTCATGACTTCTATTCAGAGGTCGAATTTAGAATATTTCATGCTCAGTGGAATTGTAACCTGACAAGCTTCCAAATTGGGCAAGAATTGGCAAATTCAGAGACCGTTCGATATCCCAAAAGCACGTTGGAACTCTTCGATCGTCATTTTTCAATATGGATTGTTAATGTTTCCAAATAGCGCGATCCAACTGAGACACCCATAACTCCATCGTTTGATGTCAGATTGGGATGATTTTTTGCCATCTAGACGGTATTTTAGTGCTCTTTTATTCCAGACCGGAATCGTCGTATACGAAGACCCTTTAGGAATCCGTAAGTGTGATCGCAGTCGTCGGTCTTGGATTTTTCCTTCATCTCCTTGTCTAATAGTAACCCTCATAACTCTCTCTTCAGAGCTCGAATTTAGAATATTTTGTGCTTATTGGAATCGTAACATGACAAGCTTACAAATTGGACAAGAATTGGCTAATTCGGAGACCATTCGATATCCCAATAACACGTTGGAACTCTTCGATCATCATTTTTAAATATGGATTGTTAATATTTCCAAATAGCGCGATCCAACTGAGACGCCCATAACTCCATCGTTTGATGTCGGATTGGGATGATTTTTGGCCATCTCAAAGGTATTTTAGTGCTCTTTGATTCCTGACTGGAATTGTCGTATTCGAAGACCCTTTTGGGATCCGTAAGTGGGATCGCAGTCGTCAGTCCTGGATTTTCCCTACATCTCCTTGTTTAATAGTAACCCTCATAACTCTCTCTTCAGAGGTTTAATTTAGAATATTTTGTGCTCATTGGAATCGGAAGTTGACAAGCTTCCAAATTGGACAAGAATTGGCTAATTCAGAGACCGTTCGATATCCCAAAAGCACGTTGGAACTCTTCGATCGTCATTTTTCAATATGGATTGTTAATATTTAAAAATAGCGCGATCCAACTGAGACGCCCATAACTCCATTGTTTGATGTCAGATTGCGTTGATTTTTGGCCATCTGAAAGGTATTTTAGTGCTCTTTGAAGCCTGACTGCAATCGTCGTACATGAAGACCCTTTAGGAATCCGTAAGTGGGATCATAGTCGTCGGTCCTGGATTTTTCCTTCATCTCCATGTCTAATAGTAACACTCATGACTTTCTATTCAGAGGTCGAATTTAGAATATTTCATGCTCAGTGGAATTGTAACCTGACAAGCTTCCAAATTGGGCAAGAATTGGCAAATTCAGAGACCGTTCGATATCCCAAAAGCACGTTGGAACTCTTCGATCGTCATTTTTCAATATGGATTGTTAATGTTTCCAAATAGCGCGATCCAACTGAGACACCCATAACTCCATCGTTTGATGTCAGATTGGGATGATTTTTTGCCATCTAGACGGTATTTTAGTGCTCTTTTATTCCAGACCGGAATCGTCGTATACGAAGACCCTTTAGGAATCCGTAAGTGTGATCGCAGTCGTCGGTCTTGGATTTTTCCTTCATCTCCTTGTCTAATAGTAACCCTCATAACTCTCTCTTCAGAGCTCGAATTTAGAATATTTTGTGCTTATTGGAATCGTAACATGACAAGCTTACAAATTGGACAAGAATTGGCTAATTCGGAGACCATTCGATATCCCAATAACACGTTGGAACTCTTCGATCATCATTTTTAAATATGGATTGTTAATATTTCCAAATAGCGCGATCCAACTGAGACGCCCATAACTCCATCGTTTGATGTCGGATTGGGATGATTTTTGGCCATCTCAAAGGTATTTTAGTGCTCTTTGATTCCTGACTGGAATTGTCGTATTCGAAGACCCTTTTGGGATCCGTAAGTGGGATCGCAGTCGTCAGTCCTGGATTTTCCCTACATCTCCTTGTTTAATAGTAACCCTCATAACTCTCTCTTCAGAGGTTTAATTTAGAATATTTTGTGCTCATTGGAATCGGAAGTTGACAAGCTTCCAAATTGGACAAGAATTGGCTAATTCAGAGACCGTTCGATATCCCAAAAGCACGTTGGAACTCTTCGATCGTCATTTTTCAATATGGATTGTTAATATTTAAAAATAGCGCGATCCAACTGAGACGCCCATAACTCCATTGTTTGATGTCAGATTGCGTTGATTTTTGGCCATCTGAAAGGTATTTTAGTGCTCTTTGAAGCCTGACTGCAATCGTCGTACATGAAGACCCTTTAGGAATCCGTAAGTGGGATCATAGTCGTCGGTCCTGGATTTTTCCTTCATCTCCATGTCTAATAGTAACACTCATGACTTTCTATTCAGAGGTCGAATTTAGAATATTTCATGCTCAGTGGAATTGTAACCTGACAAGCTTCCAAATTGGGCAAGAATTGGCAAATTCAGAGACCGTTCGATATCCCAAAAGCACGTTGGAACTCTTCGATCGTCATTTTTCAATATGGATTGTTAATGTTTCCAAATAGCGCGATCCAACTGAGACACCCATAACTCCATCGTTTGATGTCAGATTGGGATGATTTTTTGCCATCTAGACGGTATTTTAGTGCTCTTTTATTCCAGACCGGAATCGTCGTATACGAAGACCCTTTAGGAATCCGTAAGTGTGATCGCAGTCGTCGGTCTTGGATTTTTCCTTCATCTCCTTGTCTAATAGTAACCCTCATAACTCTCTCTTCAGAGCTCGAATTTAGAATATTTTGTGCTTATTGGAATCGTAACATGACAAGCTTACAAATTGGACAAGAATTGGCTAATTCGGAGACCATTCGATATCCCAATAACACGTTGGAACTCTTCGATCATCATTTTTAAATATGGATTGTTAATATTTCCAAATAGCGCGATCCAACTGAGACGCCCATAACTCCATCGTTTGATGTCGGATTGGGATGATTTTTGGCCATCTCAAAGGTATTTTAGTGCTCTTTGATTCCTGACTGGAATTGTCGTATTCGAAGACCCTTTTGGGATCCGTAAGTGGGATCGCAGTCGTCAGTCCTGGATTTTCCCTACATCTCCTTGTTTAATAGTAACCCTCATAACTCTCTCTTCAGAGGTTTAATTTAGAATATTTTGTGCTCATTGGAATCGGAAGTTGACAAGCTTCCAAATTGGACAAGAATTGGCTAATTCAGAGACCGTTCGATATCCCAAAAGCACGTTGGAACTCTTCGATCGTCATTTTTCAATATGGATTGTTAATATTTAAAAATAGCGCGATCCAACTGAGACGCCCATAACTCCATTGTTTGATGTCAGATTGCGTTGATTTTTGGCCATCTGAAAGGTATTTTAGTGCTCTTTGAAGCCTGACTGCAATCGTCGTACATGAAGACCCTTTAGGAATCCGTAAGTGGGATCATAGTCGTCGGTCCTGGATTTTTCCTTCATCTCCATGTCTAATAGTAACACTCATGACTTTCTATTCAGAGGTCGAATTTAGAATATTTCATGCTCAGTGGAATTGTAACCTGACAAGCTTCCAAATTGGGCAAGAATTGGCAAATTCAGAGACCGTTCGATATCCCAAAAGCACGTTGGAACTCTTCGATCGTCATTTTTCAATATGGATTGTTAATGTTTCCAAATAGCGCGATCCAACTGAGACACCCATAACTCCATCGTTTGATGTCAGATTGGGATGATTTTTTGCCATCTAGACGGTATTTTAGTGCTCTTTTATTCCAGACCGGAATCGTCGTATACGAAGACCCTTTAGGAATCCGTAAGTGTGATCGCAGTCGTCGGTCTTGGATTTTTCCTTCATCTCCTTGTCTAATAGTAACCCTCATAACTCTCTCTTCAGAGCTCGAATTTAGAATATTTTGTGCTTATTGGAATCGTAACATGACAAGCTTACAAATTGGACAAGAATTGGCTAATTCGGAGACCATTCGATATCCCAATAACACGTTGGAACTCTTCGATCATCATTTTTAAATATGGATTGTTAATATTTCCAAATAGCGCGATCCAACTGAGACGCCCATAACTCCATCGTTTGATGTCGGATTGGGATGATTTTTGGCCATCTCAAAGGTATTTTAGTGCTCTTTGATTCCTGACTGGAATTGTCGTATTCGAAGACCCTTTTGGGATCCGTAAGTGGGATCGCAGTCGTCAGTCCTGGATTTTCCCTACATCTCCTTGTTTAATAGTAACCCTCATAACTCTCTCTTCAGAGGTTTAATTTAGAATATTTTGTGCTCATTGGAATCGGAAGTTGACAAGCTTCCAAATTGGACAAGAATTGGCTAATTCAGAGACCGTTCGATATCCCAAAAGCACGTTGGAACTCTTCGATCGTCATTTTTCAATATGGATTGTTAATATTTAAAAATAGCGCGATCCAACTGAGACGCCCATAACTCCATTGTTTGATGTCAGATTGCGTTGATTTTTGGCCATCTGAAAGGTATTTTAGTGCTCTTTGAAGCCTGACTGCAATCGTCGTACATGAAGACCCTTTAGGAATCCGTAAGTGGGATCATAGTCGTCGGTCCTGGATTTTTCCTTCATCTCCATGTCTAATAGTAACACTCATGACTTTCTATTCAGAGGTCGAATTTAGAATATTTCATGCTCAGTGGAATTGTAACCTGACAAGCTTCCAAATTGGGCAAGAATTGGCAAATTCAGAGACCGTTCGATATCCCAAAAGCACGTTGGAACTCTTCGATCGTCATTTTTCAATATGGATTGTTAATGTTTCCAAATAGCGCGATCCAACTGAGACACCCATAACTCCATCGTTTGATGTCAGATTGGGATGATTTTTTGCCATCTAGACGGTATTTTAGTGCTCTTTTATTCCAGACCGGAATCGTCGTATACGAAGACCCTTTAGGAATCCGTAAGTGTGATCGCAGTCGTCGGTCTTGGATTTTTCCTTCATCTCCTTGTCTAATAGTAACCCTCATAACTCTCTCTTCAGAGCTCGAATTTAGAATATTTTGTGCTTATTGGAATCGTAACATGACAAGCTTACAAATTGGACAAGAATTGGCTAATTCGGAGACCATTCGATATCCCAATAACACGTTGGAACTCTTCGATCATCATTTTTAAATATGGATTGTTAATATTTCCAAATAGCGCGATCCAACTGAGACGCCCATAACTCCATCGTTTGATGTCGGATTGGGATGATTTTTGGCCATCTCAAAGGTATTTTAGTGCTCTTTGATTCCTGACTGGAATTGTCGTATTCGAAGACCCTTTTGGGATCCGTAAGTGGGATCGCAGTCGTCAGTCCTGGATTTTCCCTACATCTCCTTGTTTAATAGTAACCCTCATAACTCTCTCTTCAGAGGTTTAATTTAGAATATTTTGTGCTCATTGGAATCGGAAGTTGACAAGCTTCCAAATTGGACAAGAATTGGCTAATTCAGAGACCGTTCGATATCCCAAAAGCACGTTGGAACTCTTCGATCGTCATTTTTCAATATGGATTGTTAATATTTAAAAATAGCGCGATCCAACTGAGACGCCCATAACTCCATTGTTTGATGTCAGATTGCGTTGATTTTTGGCCATCTGAAAGGTATTTTAGTGCTCTTTGAAGCCTGACTGCAATCGTCGTACATGAAGACCCTTTAGGAATCCGTAAGTGGGATCATAGTCGTCGGTCCTGGATTTTTCCTTCATCTCCATGTCTAATAGTAACACTCATGACTTTCTATTCAGAGGTCGAATTTAGAATATTTCATGCTCAGTGGAATTGTAACCTGACAAGCTTCCAAATTGGGCAAGAATTGGCAAATTCAGAGACCGTTCGATATCCCAAAAGCACGTTGGAACTCTTCGATCGTCATTTTTCAATATGGATTGTTAATGTTTCCAAATAGCGCGATCCAACTGAGACACCCATAACTCCATCGTTTGATGTCAGATTGGGATGATTTTTTGCCATCTAGACGGTATTTTAGTGCTCTTTTATTCCAGACCGGAATCGTCGTATACGAAGACCCTTTAGGAATCCGTAAGTGTGATCGCAGTCGTCGGTCTTGGATTTTTCCTTCATCTCCTTGTCTAATAGTAACCCTCATAACTCTCTCTTCAGAGCTCGAATTTAGAATATTTTGTGCTTATTGGAATCGTAACATGACAAGCTTACAAATTGGACAAGAATTGGCTAATTCGGAGACCATTCGATATCCCAATAACACGTTGGAACTCTTCGATCATCATTTTTAAATATGGATTGTTAATATTTCCAAATAGCGCGATCCAACTGAGACGCCCATAACTCCATCGTTTGATGTCGGATTGGGATGATTTTTGGCCATCTCAAAGGTATTTTAGTGCTCTTTGATTCCTGACTGGAATTGTCGTATTCGAAGACCCTTTTGGGATCCGTAAGTGGGATCGCAGTCGTCAGTCCTGGATTTTCCCTACATCTCCTTGTTTAATAGTAACCCTCATAACTCTCTCTTCAGAGGTTTAATTTAGAATATTTTGTGCTCATTGGAATCGGAAGTTGACAAGCTTCCAAATTGGACAAGAATTGGCTAATTCAGAGACCGTTCGATATCCCAAAAGCACGTTGGAACTCTTCGATCGTCATTTTTCAATATGGATTGTTAATATTTAAAAATAGCGCGATCCAACTGAGACGCCCATAACTCCATTGTTTGATGTCAGATTGCGTTGATTTTTGGCCATCTGAAAGGTATTTTAGTGCTCTTTGAAGCCTGACTGCAATCGTCGTACATGAAGACCCTTTAGGAATCCGTAAGTGGGATCATAGTCGTCGGTCCTGGATTTTTCCTTCATCTCCATGTCTAATAGTAACACTCATGACTTTCTATTCAGAGGTCGAATTTAGAATATTTCATGCTCAGTGGAATTGTAACCTGACAAGCTTCCAAATTGGGCAAGAATTGGCAAATTCAGAGACCGTTCGATATCCCAAAAGCACGTTGGAACTCTTCGATCGTCATTTTTCAATATGGATTGTTAATGTTTCCAAATAGCGCGATCCAACTGAGACACCCATAACTCCATCGTTTGATGTCAGATTGGGATGATTTTTTGCCATCTAGACGGTATTTTAGTGCTCTTTTATTCCAGACCGGAATCGTCGTATACGAAGACCCTTTAGGAATCCGTAAGTGTGATCGCAGTCGTCGGTCTTGGATTTTTCCTTCATCTCCTTGTCTAATAGTAACCCTCATAACTCTCTCTTCAGAGCTCGAATTTAGAATATTTTGTGCTTATTGGAATCGTAACATGACAAGCTTACAAATTGGACAAGAATTGGCTAATTCGGAGACCATTCGATATCCCAATAACACGTTGGAACTCTTCGATCATCATTTTTAAATATGGATTGTTAATATTTCCAAATAGCGCGATCCAACTGAGACGCCCATAACTCCATCGTTTGATGTCGGATTGGGATGATTTTTGGCCATCTCAAAGGTATTTTAGTGCTCTTTGATTCCTGACTGGAATTGTCGTATTCGAAGACCCTTTTGGGATCCGTAAGTGGGATCGCAGTCGTCAGTCCTGGATTTTCCCTACATCTCCTTGTTTAATAGTAACCCTCATAACTCTCTCTTCAGAGGTTTAATTTAGAATATTTTGTGCTCATTGGAATCGGAAGTTGACAAGCTTCCAAATTGGACAAGAATTGGCTAATTCAGAGACCGTTCGATATCCCAAAAGCACGTTGGAACTCTTCGATCGTCATTTTTCAATATGGATTGTTAATATTTAAAAATAGCGCGATCCAACTGAGACGCCCATAACTCCATTGTTTGATGTCAGATTGCGTTGATTTTTGGCCATCTGAAAGGTATTTTAGTGCTCTTTGAAGCCTGACTGCAATCGTCGTACATGAAGACCCTTTAGGAATCCGTAAGTGGGATCATAGTCGTCGGTCCTGGATTTTTCCTTCATCTCCATGTCTAATAGTAACACTCATGACTTTCTATTCAGAGGTCGAATTTAGAATATTTCATGCTCAGTGGAATTGTAACCTGACAAGCTTCCAAATTGGGCAAGAATTGGCAAATTCAGAGACCGTTCGATATCCCAAAAGCACGTTGGAACTCTTCGATCGTCATTTTTCAATATGGATTGTTAATGTTTCCAAATAGCGCGATCCAACTGAGACACCCATAACTCCATCGTTTGATGTCAGATTGGGATGATTTTTTGCCATCTAGACGGTATTTTAGTGCTCTTTTATTCCAGACCGGAATCGTCGTATACGAAGACCCTTTAGGAATCCGTAAGTGTGATCGCAGTCGTCGGTCTTGGATTTTTCCTTCATCTCCTTGTCTAATAGTAACCCTCATAACTCTCTCTTCAGAGCTCGAATTTAGAATATTTTGTGCTTATTGGAATCGTAACATGACAAGCTTACAAATTGGACAAGAATTGGCTAATTCGGAGACCATTCGATATCCCAATAACACGTTGGAACTCTTCGATCATCATTTTTAAATATGGATTGTTAATATTTCCAAATAGCGCGATCCAACTGAGACGCCCATAACTCCATCGTTTGATGTCGGATTGGGATGATTTTTGGCCATCTCAAAGGTATTTTAGTGCTCTTTGATTCCTGACTGGAATTGTCGTATTCGAAGACCCTTTTGGGATCCGTAAGTGGGATCGCAGTCGTCAGTCCTGGATTTTCCCTACATCTCCTTGTTTAATAGTAACCCTCATAACTCTCTCTTCAGAGGTTTAATTTAGAATATTTTGTGCTCATTGGAATCGGAAGTTGACAAGCTTCCAAATTGGACAAGAATTGGCTAATTCAGAGACCGTTCGATATCCCAAAAGCACGTTGGAACTCTTCGATCGTCATTTTTCAATATGGATTGTTAATATTTAAAAATAGCGCGATCCAACTGAGACGCCCATAACTCCATTGTTTGATGTCAGATTGCGTTGATTTTTGGCCATCTGAAAGGTATTTTAGTGCTCTTTGAAGCCTGACTGCAATCGTCGTACATGAAGACCCTTTAGGAATCCGTAAGTGGGATCATAGTCGTCGGTCCTGGATTTTTCCTTCATCTCCATGTCTAATAGTAACACTCATGACTTTCTATTCAGAGGTCGAATTTAGAATATTTCATGCTCAGTGGAATTGTAACCTGACAAGCTTCCAAATTGGGCAAGAATTGGCAAATTCAGAGACCGTTCGATATCCCAAAAGCACGTTGGAACTCTTCGATCGTCATTTTTCAATATGGATTGTTAATGTTTCCAAATAGCGCGATCCAACTGAGACACCCATAACTCCATCGTTTGATGTCAGATTGGGATGATTTTTTGCCATCTAGACGGTATTTTAGTGCTCTTTTATTCCAGACCGGAATCGTCGTATACGAAGACCCTTTAGGAATCCGTAAGTGTGATCGCAGTCGTCGGTCTTGGATTTTTCCTTCATCTCCTTGTCTAATAGTAACCCTCATAACTCTCTCTTCAGAGCTCGAATTTAGAATATTTTGTGCTTATTGGAATCGTAACATGACAAGCTTACAAATTGGACAAGAATTGGCTAATTCGGAGACCATTCGATATCCCAATAACACGTTGGAACTCTTCGATCATCATTTTTAAATATGGATTGTTAATATTTCCAAATAGCGCGATCCAACTGAGACGCCCATAACTCCATCGTTTGATGTCGGATTGGGATGATTTTTGGCCATCTCAAAGGTATTTTAGTGCTCTTTGATTCCTGACTGGAATTGTCGTATTCGAAGACCCTTTTGGGATCCGTAAGTGGGATCGCAGTCGTCAGTCCTGGATTTTCCCTACATCTCCTTGTTTAATAGTAACCCTCATAACTCTCTCTTCAGAGGTTTAATTTAGAATATTTTGTGCTCATTGGAATCGGAAGTTGACAAGCTTCCAAATTGGACAAGAATTGGCTAATTCAGAGACCGTTCGATATCCCAAAAGCACGTTGGAACTCTTCGATCGTCATTTTTCAATATGGATTGTTAATATTTAAAAATAGCGCGATCCAACTGAGACGCCCATAACTCCATTGTTTGATGTCAGATTGCGTTGATTTTTGGCCATCTGAAAGGTATTTTAGTGCTCTTTGAAGCCTGACTGCAATCGTCGTACATGAAGACCCTTTAGGAATCCGTAAGTGGGATCATAGTCGTCGGTCCTGGATTTTTCCTTCATCTCCATGTCTAATAGTAACACTCATGACTTTCTATTCAGAGGTCGAATTTAGAATATTTCATGCTCAGTGGAATTGTAACCTGACAAGCTTCCAAATTGGGCAAGAATTGGCAAATTCAGAGACCGTTCGATATCCCAAAAGCACGTTGGAACTCTTCGATCGTCATTTTTCAATATGGATTGTTAATGTTTCCAAATAGCGCGATCCAACTGAGACACCCATAACTCCATCGTTTGATGTCAGATTGGGATGATTTTTTGCCATCTAGACGGTATTTTAGTGCTCTTTTATTCCAGACCGGAATCGTCGTATACGAAGACCCTTTAGGAATCCGTAAGTGTGATCGCAGTCGTCGGTCTTGGATTTTTCCTTCATCTCCTTGTCTAATAGTAACCCTCATAACTCTCTCTTCAGAGCTCGAATTTAGAATATTTTGTGCTTATTGGAATCGTAACATGACAAGCTTACAAATTGGACAAGAATTGGCTAATTCGGAGACCATTCGATATCCCAATAACACGTTGGAACTCTTCGATCATCATTTTTAAATATGGATTGTTAATATTTCCAAATAGCGCGATCCAACTGAGACGCCCATAACTCCATCGTTTGATGTCGGATTGGGATGATTTTTGGCCATCTCAAAGGTATTTTAGTGCTCTTTGATTCCTGACTGGAATTGTCGTATTCGAAGACCCTTTTGGGATCCGTAAGTGGGATCGCAGTCGTCAGTCCTGGATTTTCCCTACATCTCCTTGTTTAATAGTAACCCTCATAACTCTCTCTTCAGAGGTTTAATTTAGAATATTTTGTGCTCATTGGAATCGGAAGTTGACAAGCTTCCAAATTGGACAAGAATTGGCTAATTCAGAGACCGTTCGATATCCCAAAAGCACGTTGGAACTCTTCGATCGTCATTTTTCAATATGGATTGTTAATATTTAAAAATAGCGCGATCCAACTGAGACGCCCATAACTCCATTGTTTGATGTCAGATTGCGTTGATTTTTGGCCATCTGAAAGGTATTTTAGTGCTCTTTGAAGCCTGACTGCAATCGTCGTACATGAAGACCCTTTAGGAATCCGTAAGTGGGATCATAGTCGTCGGTCCTGGATTTTTCCTTCATCTCCATGTCTAATAGTAACACTCATGACTTTCTATTCAGAGGTCGAATTTAGAATATTTCATGCTCAGTGGAATTGTAACCTGACAAGCTTCCAAATTGGGCAAGAATTGGCAAATTCAGAGACCGTTCGATATCCCAAAAGCACGTTGGAACTCTTCGATCGTCATTTTTCAATATGGATTGTTAATGTTTCCAAATAGCGCGATCCAACTGAGACACCCATAACTCCATCGTTTGATGTCAGATTGGGATGATTTTTTGCCATCTAGACGGTATTTTAGTGCTCTTTTATTCCAGACCGGAATCGTCGTATACGAAGACCCTTTAGGAATCCGTAAGTGTGATCGCAGTCGTCGGTCTTGGATTTTTCCTTCATCTCCTTGTCTAATAGTAACCCTCATAACTCTCTCTTCAGAGCTCGAATTTAGAATATTTTGTGCTTATTGGAATCGTAACATGACAAGCTTACAAATTGGACAAGAATTGGCTAATTCGGAGACCATTCGATATCCCAATAACACGTTGGAACTCTTCGATCATCATTTTTAAATATGGATTGTTAATATTTCCAAATAGCGCGATCCAACTGAGACGCCCATAACTCCATCGTTTGATGTCGGATTGGGATGATTTTTGGCCATCTCAAAGGTATTTTAGTGCTCTTTGATTCCTGACTGGAATTGTCGTATTCGAAGACCCTTTTGGGATCCGTAAGTGGGATCGCAGTCGTCAGTCCTGGATTTTCCCTACATCTCCTTGTTTAATAGTAACCCTCATAACTCTCTCTTCAGAGGTTTAATTTAGAATATTTTGTGCTCATTGGAATCGGAAGTTGACAAGCTTCCAAATTGGACAAGAATTGGCTAATTCAGAGACCGTTCGATATCCCAAAAGCACGTTGGAACTCTTCGATCGTCATTTTTCAATATGGATTGTTAATATTTAAAAATAGCGCGATCCAACTGAGACGCCCATAACTCCATTGTTTGATGTCAGATTGCGTTGATTTTTGGCCATCTGAAAGGTATTTTAGTGCTCTTTGAAGCCTGACTGCAATCGTCGTACATGAAGACCCTTTAGGAATCCGTAAGTGGGATCATAGTCGTCGGTCCTGGATTTTTCCTTCATCTCCATGTCTAATAGTAACACTCATGACTTTCTATTCAGAGGTCGAATTTAGAATATTTCATGCTCAGTGGAATTGTAACCTGACAAGCTTCCAAATTGGGCAAGAATTGGCAAATTCAGAGACCGTTCGATATCCCAAAAGCACGTTGGAACTCTTCGATCGTCATTTTTCAATATGGATTGTTAATGTTTCCAAATAGCGCGATCCAACTGAGACACCCATAACTCCATCGTTTGATGTCAGATTGGGATGATTTTTTGCCATCTAGACGGTATTTTAGTGCTCTTTTATTCCAGACCGGAATCGTCGTATACGAAGACCCTTTAGGAATCCGTAAGTGTGATCGCAGTCGTCGGTCTTGGATTTTTCCTTCATCTCCTTGTCTAATAGTAACCCTCATAACTCTCTCTTCAGAGCTCGAATTTAGAATATTTTGTGCTTATTGGAATCGTAACATGACAAGCTTACAAATTGGACAAGAATTGGCTAATTCGGAGACCATTCGATATCCCAATAACACGTTGGAACTCTTCGATCATCATTTTTAAATATGGATTGTTAATATTTCCAAATAGCGCGATCCAACTGAGACGCCCATAACTCCATCGTTTGATGTCGGATTGGGATGATTTTTGGCCATCTCAAAGGTATTTTAGTGCTCTTTGATTCCTGACTGGAATTGTCGTATTCGAAGACCCTTTTGGGATCCGTAAGTGGGATCGCAGTCGTCAGTCCTGGATTTTCCCTACATCTCCTTGTTTAATAGTAACCCTCATAACTCTCTCTTCAGAGGTTTAATTTAGAATATTTTGTGCTCATTGGAATCGGAAGTTGACAAGCTTCCAAATTGGACAAGAATTGGCTAATTCAGAGACCGTTCGATATCCCAAAAGCACGTTGGAACTCTTCGATCGTCATTTTTCAATATGGATTGTTAATATTTAAAAATAGCGCGATCCAACTGAGACGCCCATAACTCCATTGTTTGATGTCAGATTGCGTTGATTTTTGGCCATCTGAAAGGTATTTTAGTGCTCTTTGAAGCCTGACTGCAATCGTCGTACATGAAGACCCTTTAGGAATCCGTAAGTGGGATCATAGTCGTCGGTCCTGGATTTTTCCTTCATCTCCATGTCTAATAGTAACACTCATGACTTTCTATTCAGAGGTCGAATTTAGAATATTTCATGCTCAGTGGAATTGTAACCTGACAAGCTTCCAAATTGGGCAAGAATTGGCAAATTCAGAGACCGTTCGATATCCCAAAAGCACGTTGGAACTCTTCGATCGTCATTTTTCAATATGGATTGTTAATGTTTCCAAATAGCGCGATCCAACTGAGACACCCATAACTCCATCGTTTGATGTCAGATTGGGATGATTTTTTGCCATCTAGACGGTATTTTAGTGCTCTTTTATTCCAGACCGGAATCGTCGTATACGAAGACCCTTTAGGAATCCGTAAGTGTGATCGCAGTCGTCGGTCTTGGATTTTTCCTTCATCTCCTTGTCTAATAGTAACCCTCATAACTCTCTCTTCAGAGCTCGAATTTAGAATATTTTGTGCTTATTGGAATCGTAACATGACAAGCTTACAAATTGGACAAGAATTGGCTAATTCGGAGACCATTCGATATCCCAATAACACGTTGGAACTCTTCGATCATCATTTTTAAATATGGATTGTTAATATTTCCAAATAGCGCGATCCAACTGAGACGCCCATAACTCCATCGTTTGATGTCGGATTGGGATGATTTTTGGCCATCTCAAAGGTATTTTAGTGCTCTTTGATTCCTGACTGGAATTGTCGTATTCGAAGACCCTTTTGGGATCCGTAAGTGGGATCGCAGTCGTCAGTCCTGGATTTTCCCTACATCTCCTTGTTTAATAGTAACCCTCATAACTCTCTCTTCAGAGGTTTAATTTAGAATATTTTGTGCTCATTGGAATCGGAAGTTGACAAGCTTCCAAATTGGACAAGAATTGGCTAATTCAGAGACCGTTCGATATCCCAAAAGCACGTTGGAACTCTTCGATCGTCATTTTTCAATATGGATTGTTAATATTTAAAAATAGCGCGATCCAACTGAGACGCCCATAACTCCATTGTTTGATGTCAGATTGCGTTGATTTTTGGCCATCTGAAAGGTATTTTAGTGCTCTTTGAAGCCTGACTGCAATCGTCGTACATGAAGACCCTTTAGGAATCCGTAAGTGGGATCATAGTCGTCGGTCCTGGATTTTTCCTTCATCTCCATGTCTAATAGTAACACTCATGACTTTCTATTCAGAGGTCGAATTTAGAATATTTCATGCTCAGTGGAATTGTAACCTGACAAGCTTCCAAATTGGGCAAGAATTGGCAAATTCAGAGACCGTTCGATATCCCAAAAGCACGTTGGAACTCTTCGATCGTCATTTTTCAATATGGATTGTTAATGTTTCCAAATAGCGCGATCCAACTGAGACACCCATAACTCCATCGTTTGATGTCAGATTGGGATGATTTTTTGCCATCTAGACGGTATTTTAGTGCTCTTTTATTCCAGACCGGAATCGTCGTATACGAAGACCCTTTAGGAATCCGTAAGTGTGATCGCAGTCGTCGGTCTTGGATTTTTCCTTCATCTCCTTGTCTAATAGTAACCCTCATAACTCTCTCTTCAGAGCTCGAATTTAGAATATTTTGTGCTTATTGGAATCGTAACATGACAAGCTTACAAATTGGACAAGAATTGGCTAATTCGGAGACCATTCGATATCCCAATAACACGTTGGAACTCTTCGATCATCATTTTTAAATATGGATTGTTAATATTTCCAAATAGCGCGATCCAACTGAGACGCCCATAACTCCATCGTTTGATGTCGGATTGGGATGATTTTTGGCCATCTCAAAGGTATTTTAGTGCTCTTTGATTCCTGACTGGAATTGTCGTATTCGAAGACCCTTTTGGGATCCGTAAGTGGGATCGCAGTCGTCAGTCCTGGATTTTCCCTACATCTCCTTGTTTAATAGTAACCCTCATAACTCTCTCTTCAGAGGTTTAATTTAGAATATTTTGTGCTCATTGGAATCGGAAGTTGACAAGCTTCCAAATTGGACAAGAATTGGCTAATTCAGAGACCGTTCGATATCCCAAAAGCACGTTGGAACTCTTCGATCGTCATTTTTCAATATGGATTGTTAATATTTAAAAATAGCGCGATCCAACTGAGACGCCCATAACTCCATTGTTTGATGTCAGATTGCGTTGATTTTTGGCCATCTGAAAGGTATTTTAGTGCTCTTTGAAGCCTGACTGCAATCGTCGTACATGAAGACCCTTTAGGAATCCGTAAGTGGGATCATAGTCGTCGGTCCTGGAT
The DNA here is from genome assembly GCA_021015155.1 of Magnolia officinalis. NCBI lineage: Eukaryota > Viridiplantae > Streptophyta > Magnoliopsida > Magnoliales > Magnoliaceae > Magnolia > Magnolia officinalis. Next base: position 23,163 of record JAJHSJ010000108.1, read on the forward strand.
TTTTCCTTCATCTCCATGTCTAATAGTAACACTCATGACTTTCTATTCAGAGGTCGAATTTAGAATATTTCATGCTCAGTGGAATTGTAACCTGACAAGCTTCCAAATTGGGCAAGAATTGGCAAATTCAGAGACCGTTCGATATCCCAAAAGCACGTTGGAACTCTTCGATCGTCATTTTTCAATATGGATTGTTAATGTTTCCAAATAGCGCGATCCAACTGAGACACCCATAACTCCATCGTTTGATGTCAGATTGGGATGATTTTTTGCCATCTAGACGGTATTTTAGTGCTCTTTTATTCCAGACCGGAATCGTCGTATACGAAGACCCTTTAGGAATCCGTAAGTGTGATCGCAGTCGTCGGTCTTGGATTTTTCCTTCATCTCCTTGTCTAATAGTAACCCTCATAACTCTCTCTTCAGAGCTCGAATTTAGAATATTTTGTGCTTATTGGAATCGTAACATGACAAGCTTACAAATTGGACAAGAATTGGCTAATTCGGAGACCATTCGATATCCCAATAACACGTTGGAACTCTTCGATCATCATTTTTAAATATGGATTGTTAATATTTCCAAATAGCGCGATCCAACTGAGACGCCCATAACTCCATCGTTTGATGTCGGATTGGGATGATTTTTGGCCATCTCAAAGGTATTTTAGTGCTCTTTGATTCCTGACTGGAATTGTCGTATTCGAAGACCCTTTTGGGATCCGTAAGTGGGATCGCAGTCGTCAGTCCTGGATTTTCCCTACATCTCCTTGTTTAATAGTAACCCTCATAACTCTCTCTTCAGAGGTTTAATTTAGAATATTTTGTGCTCATTGGAATCGGAAGTTGACAAGCTTCCAAATTGGACAAGAATTGGCTAATTCAGAGACCGTTCGATATCCCAAAAGCACGTTGGAACTCTTCGATCGTCATTTTTCAATATGGATTGTTAATATTTAAAAATAGCGCGATCCAACTGAGACGCCCATAACTCCATTGTTTGATGTCAGATTGCGTTGATTTTTGGCCATCTGAAAGGTATTTTAGTGCTCTTTGAAGCCTGACTGCAATCGTCGTACATGAAGACCCTTTAGGAATCCGTAAGTGGGATCATAGTCGTCGGTCCTGGATTTTTCCTTCATCTCCATGTCTAATAGTAACACTCATGACTTTCTATTCAGAGGTCGAATTTAGAATATTTCATGCTCAGTGGAATTGTAACCTGACAAGCTTCCAAATTGGGCAAGAATTGGCAAATTCAGAGACCGTTCGATATCCCAAAAGCACGTTGGAACTCTTCGATCGTCATTTTTCAATATGGATTGTTAATGTTTCCAAATAGCGCGATCCAACTGAGACACCCATAACTCCATCGTTTGATGTCAGATTGGGATGATTTTTTGCCATCTAGACGGTATTTTAGTGCTCTTTTATTCCAGACCGGAATCGTCGTATACGAAGACCCTTTAGGAATCCGTAAGTGTGATCGCAGTCGTCGGTCTTGGATTTTTCCTTCATCTCCTTGTCTAATAGTAACCCTCATAACTCTCTCTTCAGAGCTCGAATTTAGAATATTTTGTGCTTATTGGAATCGTAACATGACAAGCTTACAAATTGGACAAGAATTGGCTAATTCGGAGACCATTCGATATCCCAATAACACGTTGGAACTCTTCGATCATCATTTTTAAATATGGATTGTTAATATTTCCAAATAGCGCGATCCAACTGAGACGCCCATAACTCCATCGTTTGATGTCGGATTGGGATGATTTTTGGCCATCTCAAAGGTATTTTAGTGCTCTTTGATTCCTGACTGGAATTGTCGTATTCGAAGACCCTTTTGGGATCCGTAAGTGGGATCGCAGTCGTCAGTCCTGGATTTTCCCTACATCTCCTTGTTTAATAGTAACCCTCATAACTCTCTCTTCAGAGGTTTAATTTAGAATATTTTGTGCTCATTGGAATCGGAAGTTGACAAGCTTCCAAATTGGACAAGAATTGGCTAATTCAGAGACCGTTCGATATCCCAAAAGCACGTTGGAACTCTTCGATCGTCATTTTTCAATATGGATTGTTAATATTTAAAAATAGCGCGATCCAACTGAGACGCCCATAACTCCATTGTTTGATGTCAGATTGCGTTGATTTTTGGCCATCTGAAAGGTATTTTAGTGCTCTTTGAAGCCTGACTGCAATCGTCGTACATGAAGACCCTTTAGGAATCCGTAAGTGGGATCATAGTCGTCGGTCCTGGATTTTTCCTTCATCTCCATGTCTAATAGTAACACTCATGACTTTCTATTCAGAGGTCGAATTTAGAATATTTCATGCTCAGTGGAATTGTAACCTGACAAGCTTCCAAATTGGGCAAGAATTGGCAAATTCAGAGACCGTTCGATATCCCAAAAGCACGTTGGAACTCTTCGATCGTCATTTTTCAATATGGATTGTTAATGTTTCCAAATAGCGCGATCCAACTGAGACACCCATAACTCCATCGTTTGATGTCAGATTGGGATGATTTTTTGCCATCTAGACGGTATTTTAGTGCTCTTTTATTCCAGACCGGAATCGTCGTATACGAAGACCCTTTAGGAATCCGTAAGTGTGATCGCAGTCGTCGGTCTTGGATTTTTCCTTCATCTCCTTGTCTAATAGTAACCCTCATAACTCTCTCTTCAGAGCTCGAATTTAGAATATTTTGTGCTTATTGGAATCGTAACATGACAAGCTTACAAATTGGACAAGAATTGGCTAATTCGGAGACCATTCGATATCCCAATAACACGTTGGAACTCTTCGATCATCATTTTTAAATATGGATTGTTAATATTTCCAAATAGCGCGATCCAACTGAGACGCCCATAACTCCATCGTTTGATGTCGGATTGGGATGATTTTTGGCCATCTCAAAGGTATTTTAGTGCTCTTTGATTCCTGACTGGAATTGTCGTATTCGAAGACCCTTTTGGGATCCGTAAGTGGGATCGCAGTCGTCAGTCCTGGATTTTCCCTACATCTCCTTGTTTAATAGTAACCCTCATAACTCTCTCTTCAGAGGTTTAATTTAGAATATTTTGTGCTCATTGGAATCGGAAGTTGACAAGCTTCCAAATTGGACAAGAATTGGCTAATTCAGAGACCGTTCGATATCCCAAAAGCACGTTGGAACTCTTCGATCGTCATTTTTCAATATGGATTGTTAATATTTAAAAATAGCGCGATCCAACTGAGACGCCCATAACTCCATTGTTTGATGTCAGATTGCGTTGATTTTTGGCCATCTGAAAGGTATTTTAGTGCTCTTTGAAGCCTGACTGCAATCGTCGTACATGAAGACCCTTTAGGAATCCGTAAGTGGGATCATAGTCGTCGGTCCTGGATTTTTCCTTCATCTCCATGTCTAATAGTAACACTCATGACTTTCTATTCAGAGGTCGAATTTAGAATATTTCATGCTCAGTGGAATTGTAACCTGACAAGCTTCCAAATTGGGCAAGAATTGGCAAATTCAGAGACCGTTCGATATCCCAAAAGCACGTTGGAACTCTTCGATCGTCATTTTTCAATATGGATTGTTAATGTTTCCAAATAGCGCGATCCAACTGAGACACCCATAACTCCATCGTTTGATGTCAGATTGGGATGATTTTTTGCCATCTAGACGGTATTTTAGTGCTCTTTTATTCCAGACCGGAATCGTCGTATACGAAGACCCTTTAGGAATCCGTAAGTGTGATCGCAGTCGTCGGTCTTGGATTTTTCCTTCATCTCCTTGTCTAATAGTAACCCTCATAACTCTCTCTTCAGAGCTCGAATTTAGAATATTTTGTGCTTATTGGAATCGTAACATGACAAGCTTACAAATTGGACAAGAATTGGCTAATTCGGAGACCATTCGATATCCCAATAACACGTTGGAACTCTTCGATCATCATTTTTAAATATGGATTGTTAATATTTCCAAATAGCGCGATCCAACTGAGACGCCCATAACTCCATCGTTTGATGTCGGATTGGGATGATTTTTGGCCATCTCAAAGGTATTTTAGTGCTCTTTGATTCCTGACTGGAATTGTCGTATTCGAAGACCCTTTTGGGATCCGTAAGTGGGATCGCAGTCGTCAGTCCTGGATTTTCCCTACATCTCCTTGTTTAATAGTAACCCTCATAACTCTCTCTTCAGAGGTTTAATTTAGAATATTTTGTGCTCATTGGAATCGGAAGTTGACAAGCTTCCAAATTGGACAAGAATTGGCTAATTCAGAGACCGTTCGATATCCCAAAAGCACGTTGGAACTCTTCGATCGTCATTTTTCAATATGGATTGTTAATATTTAAAAATAGCGCGATCCAACTGAGACGCCCATAACTCCATTGTTTGATGTCAGATTGCGTTGATTTTTGGCCATCTGAAAGGTATTTTAGTGCTCTTTGAAGCCTGACTGCAATCGTCGTACATGAAGACCCTTTAGGAATCCGTAAGTGGGATCATAGTCGTCGGTCCTGGATTTTTCCTTCATCTCCATGTCTAATAGTAACACTCATGACTTTCTATTCAGAGGTCGAATTTAGAATATTTCATGCTCAGTGGAATTGTAACCTGACAAGCTTCCAAATTGGGCAAGAATTGGCAAATTCAGAGACCGTTCGATATCCCAAAAGCACGTTGGAACTCTTCGATCGTCATTTTTCAATATGGATTGTTAATGTTTCCAAATAGCGCGATCCAACTGAGACACCCATAACTCCATCGTTTGATGTCAGATTGGGATGATTTTTTGCCATCTAGACGGTATTTTAGTGCTCTTTTATTCCAGACCGGAATCGTCGTATACGAAGACCCTTTAGGAATCCGTAAGTGTGATCGCAGTCGTCGGTCTTGGATTTTTCCTTCATCTCCTTGTCTAATAGTAACCCTCATAACTCTCTCTTCAGAGCTCGAATTTAGAATATTTTGTGCTTATTGGAATCGTAACATGACAAGCTTACAAATTGGACAAGAATTGGCTAATTCGGAGACCATTCGATATCCCAATAACACGTTGGAACTCTTCGATCATCATTTTTAAATATGGATTGTTAATATTTCCAAATAGCGCGATCCAACTGAGACGCCCATAACTCCATCGTTTGATGTCGGATTGGGATGATTTTTGGCCATCTCAAAGGTATTTTAGTGCTCTTTGATTCCTGACTGGAATTGTCGTATTCGAAGACCCTTTTGGGATCCGTAAGTGGGATCGCAGTCGTCAGTCCTGGATTTTCCCTACATCTCCTTGTTTAATAGTAACCCTCATAACTCTCTCTTCAGAGGTTTAATTTAGAATATTTTGTGCTCATTGGAATCGGAAGTTGACAAGCTTCCAAATTGGACAAGAATTGGCTAATTCAGAGACCGTTCGATATCCCAAAAGCACGTTGGAACTCTTCGATCGTCATTTTTCAATATGGATTGTTAATATTTAAAAATAGCGCGATCCAACTGAGACGCCCATAACTCCATTGTTTGATGTCAGATTGCGTTGATTTTTGGCCATCTGAAAGGTATTTTAGTGCTCTTTGAAGCCTGACTGCAATCGTCGTACATGAAGACCCTTTAGGAATCCGTAAGTGGGATCATAGTCGTCGGTCCTGGATTTTTCCTTCATCTCCATGTCTAATAGTAACACTCATGACTTTCTATTCAGAGGTCGAATTTAGAATATTTCATGCTCAGTGGAATTGTAACCTGACAAGCTTCCAAATTGGGCAAGAATTGGCAAATTCAGAGACCGTTCGATATCCCAAAAGCACGTTGGAACTCTTCGATCGTCATTTTTCAATATGGATTGTTAATGTTTCCAAATAGCGCGATCCAACTGAGACACCCATAACTCCATCGTTTGATGTCAGATTGGGATGATTTTTTGCCATCTAGACGGTATTTTAGTGCTCTTTTATTCCAGACCGGAATCGTCGTATACGAAGACCCTTTAGGAATCCGTAAGTGTGATCGCAGTCGTCGGTCTTGGATTTTTCCTTCATCTCCTTGTCTAATAGTAACCCTCATAACTCTCTCTTCAGAGCTCGAATTTAGAATATTTTGTGCTTATTGGAATCGTAACATGACAAGCTTACAAATTGGACAAGAATTGGCTAATTCGGAGACCATTCGATATCCCAATAACACGTTGGAACTCTTCGATCATCATTTTTAAATATGGATTGTTAATATTTCCAAATAGCGCGATCCAACTGAGACGCCCATAACTCCATCGTTTGATGTCGGATTGGGATGATTTTTGGCCATCTCAAAGGTATTTTAGTGCTCTTTGATTCCTGACTGGAATTGTCGTATTCGAAGACCCTTTTGGGATCCGTAAGTGGGATCGCAGTCGTCAGTCCTGGATTTTCCCTACATCTCCTTGTTTAATAGTAACCCTCATAACTCTCTCTTCAGAGGTTTAATTTAGAATATTTTGTGCTCATTGGAATCGGAAGTTGACAAGCTTCCAAATTGGACAAGAATTGGCTAATTCAGAGACCGTTCGATATCCCAAAAGCACGTTGGAACTCTTCGATCGTCATTTTTCAATATGGATTGTTAATATTTAAAAATAGCGCGATCCAACTGAGACGCCCATAACTCCATTGTTTGATGTCAGATTGCGTTGATTTTTGGCCATCTGAAAGGTATTTTAGTGCTCTTTGAAGCCTGACTGCAATCGTCGTACATGAAGACCCTTTAGGAATCCGTAAGTGGGATCATAGTCGTCGGTCCTGGATTTTTCCTTCATCTCCATGTCTAATAGTAACACTCATGACTTTCTATTCAGAGGTCGAATTTAGAATATTTCATGCTCAGTGGAATTGTAACCTGACAAGCTTCCAAATTGGGCAAGAATTGGCAAATTCAGAGACCGTTCGATATCCCAAAAGCACGTTGGAACTCTTCGATCGTCATTTTTCAATATGGATTGTTAATGTTTCCAAATAGCGCGATCCAACTGAGACACCCATAACTCCATCGTTTGATGTCAGATTGGGATGATTTTTTGCCATCTAGACGGTATTTTAGTGCTCTTTTATTCCAGACCGGAATCGTCGTATACGAAGACCCTTTAGGAATCCGTAAGTGTGATCGCAGTCGTCGGTCTTGGATTTTTCCTTCATCTCCTTGTCTAATAGTAACCCTCATAACTCTCTCTTCAGAGCTCGAATTTAGAATATTTTGTGCTTATTGGAATCGTAACATGACAAGCTTACAAATTGGACAAGAATTGGCTAATTCGGAGACCATTCGATATCCCAATAACACGTTGGAACTCTTCGATCATCATTTTTAAATATGGATTGTTAATATTTCCAAATAGCGCGATCCAACTGAGACGCCCATAACTCCATCGTTTGATGTCGGATTGGGATGATTTTTGGCCATCTCAAAGGTATTTTAGTGCTCTTTGATTCCTGACTGGAATTGTCGTATTCGAAGACCCTTTTGGGATCCGTAAGTGGGATCGCAGTCGTCAGTCCTGGATTTTCCCTACATCTCCTTGTTTAATAGTAACCCTCATAACTCTCTCTTCAGAGGTTTAATTTAGAATATTTTGTGCTCATTGGAATCGGAAGTTGACAAGCTTCCAAATTGGACAAGAATTGGCTAATTCAGAGACCGTTCGATATCCCAAAAGCACGTTGGAACTCTTCGATCGTCATTTTTCAATATGGATTGTTAATATTTAAAAATAGCGCGATCCAACTGAGACGCCCATAACTCCATTGTTTGATGTCAGATTGCGTTGATTTTTGGCCATCTGAAAGGTATTTTAGTGCTCTTTGAAGCCTGACTGCAATCGTCGTACATGAAGACCCTTTAGGAATCCGTAAGTGGGATCATAGTCGTCGGTCCTGGATTTTTCCTTCATCTCCATGTCTAATAGTAACACTCATGACTTTCTATTCAGAGGTCGAATTTAGAATATTTCATGCTCAGTGGAATTGTAACCTGACAAGCTTCCAAATTGGGCAAGAATTGGCAAATTCAGAGACCGTTCGATATCCCAAAAGCACGTTGGAACTCTTCGATCGTCATTTTTCAATATGGATTGTTAATGTTTCCAAATAGCGCGATCCAACTGAGACACCCATAACTCCATCGTTTGATGTCAGATTGGGATGATTTTTTGCCATCTAGACGGTATTTTAGTGCTCTTTTATTCCAGACCGGAATCGTCGTATACGAAGACCCTTTAGGAATCCGTAAGTGTGATCGCAGTCGTCGGTCTTGGATTTTTCCTTCATCTCCTTGTCTAATAGTAACCCTCATAACTCTCTCTTCAGAGCTCGAATTTAGAATATTTTGTGCTTATTGGAATCGTAACATGACAAGCTTACAAATTGGACAAGAATTGGCTAATTCGGAGACCATTCGATATCCCAATAACACGTTGGAACTCTTCGATCATCATTTTTAAATATGGATTGTTAATATTTCCAAATAGCGCGATCCAACTGAGACGCCCATAACTCCATCGTTTGATGTCGGATTGGGATGATTTTTGGCCATCTCAAAGGTATTTTAGTGCTCTTTGATTCCTGACTGGAATTGTCGTATTCGAAGACCCTTTTGGGATCCGTAAGTGGGATCGCAGTCGTCAGTCCTGGATTTTCCCTACATCTCCTTGTTTAATAGTAACCCTCATAACTCTCTCTTCAGAGGTTTAATTTAGAATATTTTGTGCTCATTGGAATCGGAAGTTGACAAGCTTCCAAATTGGACAAGAATTGGCTAATTCAGAGACCGTTCGATATCCCAAAAGCACGTTGGAACTCTTCGATCGTCATTTTTCAATATGGATTGTTAATATTTAAAAATAGCGCGATCCAACTGAGACGCCCATAACTCCATTGTTTGATGTCAGATTGCGTTGATTTTTGGCCATCTGAAAGGTATTTTAGTGCTCTTTGAAGCCTGACTGCAATCGTCGTACATGAAGACCCTTTAGGAATCCGTAAGTGGGATCATAGTCGTCGGTCCTGGATTTTTCCTTCATCTCCATGTCTAATAGTAACACTCATGACTTTCTATTCAGAGGTCGAATTTAGAATATTTCATGCTCAGTGGAATTGTAACCTGACAAGCTTCCAAATTGGGCAAGAATTGGCAAATTCAGAGACCGTTCGATATCCCAAAAGCACGTTGGAACTCTTCGATCGTCATTTTTCAATATGGATTGTTAATGTTTCCAAATAGCGCGATCCAACTGAGACACCCATAACTCCATCGTTTGATGTCAGATTGGGATGATTTTTTGCCATCTAGACGGTATTTTAGTGCTCTTTTATTCCAGACCGGAATCGTCGTATACGAAGACCCTTTAGGAATCCGTAAGTGTGATCGCAGTCGTCGGTCTTGGATTTTTCCTTCATCTCCTTGTCTAATAGTAACCCTCATAACTCTCTCTTCAGAGCTCGAATTTAGAATATTTTGTGCTTATTGGAATCGTAACATGACAAGCTTACAAATTGGACAAGAATTGGCTAATTCGGAGACCATTCGATATCCCAATAACACGTTGGAACTCTTCGATCATCATTTTTAAATATGGATTGTTAATATTTCCAAATAGCGCGATCCAACTGAGACGCCCATAACTCCATCGTTTGATGTCGGATTGGGATGATTTTTGGCCATCTCAAAGGTATTTTAGTGCTCTTTGATTCCTGACTGGAATTGTCGTATTCGAAGACCCTTTTGGGATCCGTAAGTGGGATCGCAGTCGTCAGTCCTGGATTTTCCCTACATCTCCTTGTTTAATAGTAACCCTCATAACTCTCTCTTCAGAGGTTTAATTTAGAATATTTTGTGCTCATTGGAATCGGAAGTTGACAAGCTTCCAAATTGGACAAGAATTGGCTAATTCAGAGACCGTTCGATATCCCAAAAGCACGTTGGAACTCTTCGATCGTCATTTTTCAATATGGATTGTTAATATTTAAAAATAGCGCGATCCAACTGAGACGCCCATAACTCCATTGTTTGATGTCAGATTGCGTTGATTTTTGGCCATCTGAAAGGTATTTTAGTGCTCTTTGAAGCCTGACTGCAATCGTCGTACATGAAGACCCTTTAGGAATCCGTAAGTGGGATCATAGTCGTCGGTCCTGGATTTTTCCTTCATCTCCATGTCTAATAGTAACACTCATGACTTTCTATTCAGAGGTCGAATTTAGAATATTTCATGCTCAGTGGAATTGTAACCTGACAAGCTTCCAAATTGGGCAAGAATTGGCAAATTCAGAGACCGTTCGATATCCCAAAAGCACGTTGGAACTCTTCGATCGTCATTTTTCAATATGGATTGTTAATGTTTCCAAATAGCGCGATCCAACTGAGACACCCATAACTCCATCGTTTGATGTCAGATTGGGATGATTTTTTGCCATCTAGACGGTATTTTAGTGCTCTTTTATTCCAGACCGGAATCGTCGTATACGAAGACCCTTTAGGAATCCGTAAGTGTGATCGCAGTCGTCGGTCTTGGATTTTTCCTTCATCTCCTTGTCTAATAGTAACCCTCATAACTCTCTCTTCAGAGCTCGAATTTAGAATATTTTGTGCTTATTGGAATCGTAACATGACAAGCTTACAAATTGGACAAGAATTGGCTAATTCGGAGACCATTCGATATCCCAATAACACGTTGGAACTCTTCGATCATCATTTTTAAATATGGATTGTTAATATTTCCAAATAGCGCGATCCAACTGAGACGCCCATAACTCCATCGTTTGATGTCGGATTGGGATGATTTTTGGCCATCTCAAAGGTATTTTAGTGCTCTTTGATTCCTGACTGGAATTGTCGTATTCGAAGACCCTTTTGGGATCCGTAAGTGGGATCGCAGTCGTCAGTCCTGGATTTTCCCTACATCTCCTTGTTTAATAGTAACCCTCATAACTCTCTCTTCAGAGGTTTAATTTAGAATATTTTGTGCTCATTGGAATCGGAAGTTGACAAGCTTCCAAATTGGACAAGAATTGGCTAATTCAGAGACCGTTCGATATCCCAAAAGCACGTTGGAACTCTTCGATCGTCATTTTTCAATATGGATTGTTAATATTTAAAAATAGCGCGATCCAACTGAGACGCCCATAACTCCATTGTTTGATGTCAGATTGCGTTGATTTTTGGCCATCTGAAAGGTATTTTAGTGCTCTTTGAAGCCTGACTGCAATCGTCGTACATGAAGACCCTTTAGGAATCCGTAAGTGGGATCATAGTCGTCGGTCCTGGATTTTTCCTTCATCTCCATGTCTAATAGTAACACTCATGACTTTCTATTCAGAGGTCGAATTTAGAATATTTCATGCTCAGTGGAATTGTAACCTGACAAGCTTCCAAATTGGGCAAGAATTGGCAAATTCAGAGACCGTTCGATATCCCAAAAGCACGTTGGAACTCTTCGATCGTCATTTTTCAATATGGATTGTTAATGTTTCCAAATAGCGCGATCCAACTGAGACACCCATAACTCCATCGTTTGATGTCAGATTGGGATGATTTTTTGCCATCTAGACGGTATTTTAGTGCTCTTTTATTCCAGACCGGAATCGTCGTATACGAAGACCCTTTAGGAATCCGTAAGTGTGATCGCAGTCGTCGGTCTTGGATTTTTCCTTCATCTCCTTGTCTAATAGTAACCCTCATAACTCTCTCTTCAGAGCTCGAATTTAGAATATTTTGTGCTTATTGGAATCGTAACATGACAAGCTTACAAATTGGACAAGAATTGGCTAATTCGGAGACCATTCGATATCCCAATAACACGTTGGAACTCTTCGATCATCATTTTTAAATATGGATTGTTAATATTTCCAAATAGCGCGATCCAACTGAGACGCCCATAACTCCATCGTTTGATGTCGGATTGGGATGATTTTTGGCCATCTCAAAGGTATTTTAGTGCTCTTTGATTCCTGACTGGAATTGTCGTATTCGAAGACCCTTTTGGGATCCGTAAGTGGGATCGCAGTCGTCAGTCCTGGATTTTCCCTACATCTCCTTGTTTAATAGTAACCCTCATAACTCTCTCTTCAGAGGTTTAATTTAGAATATTTTGTGCTCATTGGAATCGGAAGTTGACAAGCTTCCAAATTGGACAAGAATTGGCTAATTCAGAGACCGTTCGATATCCCAAAAGCACGTTGGAACTCTTCGATCGTCATTTTTCAATATGGATTGTTAATATTTAAAAATAGCGCGATCCAACTGAGACGCCCATAACTCCATTGTTTGATGTCAGATTGCGTTGATTTTTGGCCATCTGAAAGGTATTTTAGTGCTCTTTGAAGCCTGACTGCAATCGTCGTACATGAAGACCCTTTAGGAATCCGTAAGTGGGATCATAGTCGTCGGTCCTGGATTTTTCCTTCATCTCCATGTCTAATAGTAACACTCATGACTTTCTATTCAGAGGTCGAATTTAGAATATTTCATGCTCAGTGGAATTGTAACCTGACAAGCTTCCAAATTGGGCAAGAATTGGCAAATTCAGAGACCGTTCGATATCCCAAAAGCACGTTGGAACTCTTCGATCGTCATTTTTCAATATGGATTGTTAATGTTTCCAAATAGCGCGATCCAACTGAGACACCCATAACTCCATCGTTTGATGTCAGATTGGGATGATTTTTTGCCATCTAGACGGTATTTTAGTGCTCTTTTATTCCAGACCGGAATCGTCGTATACGAAGACCCTTTAGGAATCCGTAAGTGTGATCGCAGTCGTCGGTCTTGGATTTTTCCTTCATCTCCTTGTCTAATAGTAACCCTCATAACTCTCTCTTCAGAGCTCGAATTTAGAATATTTTGTGCTTATTGGAATCGTAACATGACAAGCTTACAAATTGGACAAGAATTGGCTAATTCGGAGACCATTCGATATCCCAATAACACGTTGGAACTCTTCGATCATCATTTTTAAATATGGATTGTTAATATTTCCAAATAGCGCGATCCAACTGAGACGCCCATAACTCCATCGTTTGATGTCGGATTGGGATGATTTTTGGCCATCTCAAAGGTATTTTAGTGCTCTTTGATTCCTGACTGGAATTGTCGTATTCGAAGACCCTTTTGGGATCCGTAAGTGGGATCGCAGTCGTCAGTCCTGGATTTTCCCTACATCTCCTTGTTTAATAGTAACCCTCATAACTCTCTCTTCAGAGGTTTAATTTAGAATATTTTGTGCTCATTGGAATCGGAAGTTGACAAGCTTCCAAATTGGACAAGAATTGGCTAATTCAGAGACCGTTCGATATCCCAAAAGCACGTTGGAACTCTTCGATCGTCATTTTTCAATATGGATTGTTAATATTTAAAAATAGCGCGATCCAACTGAGACGCCCATAACTCCATTGTTTGATGTCAGATTGCGTTGATTTTTGGCCATCTGAAAGGTATTTTAGTGCTCTTTGAAGCCTGACTGCAATCGTCGTACATGAAGACCCTTTAGGAATCCGTAAGTGGGATCATAGTCGTCGGTCCTGGATTTTTCCTTCATCTCCATGTCTAATAGTAACACTCATGACTTTCTATTCAGAGGTCGAATTTAGAATATTTCATGCTCAGTGGAATTGTAACCTGACAAGCTTCCAAATTGGGCAAGAATTGGCAAATTCAGAGACCGTTCGATATCCCAAAAGCACGTTGGAACTCTTCGATCGTCATTTTTCAATATGGATTGTTAATGTTTCCAAATAGCGCGATCCAACTGAGACACCCATAACTCCATCGTTTGATGTCAGATTGGGATGATTTTTTGCCATCTAGACGGTATTTTAGTGCTCTTTTATTCCAGACCGGAATCGTCGTATACGAAGACCCTTTAGGAATCCGTAAGTGTGATCGCAGTCGTCGGTCTTGGATTTTTCCTTCATCTCCTTGTCTAATAGTAACCCTCATAACTCTCTCTTCAGAGCTCGAATTTAGAATATTTTGTGCTTATTGGAATCGTAACATGACAAGCTTACAAATTGGACAAGAATTGGCTAATTCGGAGACCATTCGATATCCCAATAACACGTTGGAACTCTTCGATCATCATTTTTAAATATGGATTGTTAATATTTCCAAATAGCGCGATCCAACTGAGACGCCCATAACTCCATCGTTTGATGTCGGATTGGGATGATTTTTGGCCATCTCAAAGGTATTTTAGTGCTCTTTGATTCCTGACTGGAATTGTCGTATTCGAAGACCCTTTTGGGATCCGTAAGTGGGATCGCAGTCGTCAGTCCTGGATTTTCCCTACATCTCCTTGTTTAATAGTAACCCTCATAACTCTCTCTTCAGAGGTTTAATTTAGAATATTTTGTGCTCATTGGAATCGGAAGTTGACAAGCTTCCAAATTGGACAAGAATTGGCTAATTCAGAGACCGTTCGATATCCCAAAAGCACGTTGGAACTCTTCGATCGTCATTTTTCAATATGGATTGTTAATATTTAAAAATAGCGCGATCCAACTGAGACGCCCATAACTCCATTGTTTGATGTCAGATTGGGTTGATTTTTGGCCATCTGAAAGGTATTTTAGTGCTCTTTGAAGCCTGACTGCAATCGTCGTACATGAAGACCCTTTAGGAATCCGTAAGTGGGATCGCAGTCGTCGGTCCTGGATTTTTCCTTCCATCTCCTTGTCTAATAGTAACCCTCATAACTCTCTCTTCAGAGGTCGAATTTAGAATATTTGTGCTCATTGGAATCGTAACCTGACAAGCTTCCAAATTGGACAAGAATTGGCTAATTCAGAGACCGTTCGATATCCCAAAAGCACGTTGGAACTCTTCGATCGTCATTTTTCAATATGGATTGTTAATATTTCCAAATAGCGCGATCCAACTGAGACGCCCATAACTCCATTGTTTGATGTCAGATTGGGTGATTTTTGGCCATCTGAAAGGTATTTTAGTGCTCTTTGAAGCCTGACTGCAATCGTCGTACATGAAGACCCTTTAGGAATCCGTGGGATCATAGTCGTCGGTCCTGGATTTTTCCTTCATCTCCATGTCTAATAGTAACACTCATGACTTCTATTCAGAGGTCGAATTTAGAATATTTCATTGCTCAGTGGAATTGTAACCTGACAAGCTTCCAAATTGGGCAAGAATTGGCAAATTCAGAGACCGTTCGATATCCCAAAAGCACGTTGGAACTCTTCGATCGTCATTTTTCAATATGGATTGTTAATGTTTCCAAATAGCGCGATCCAACTGAGACACCCATAACTCCATCGTTTGATGTCAGATTGGGATGATTTTTTTGCCATCTAGACGGTATTTTAGTGCTCTTTTATTCCAGACCGGAATCGTCGTATACGAAGACCCTTTAGGAATCCGTAAGTGTGATCGCAGTCGTCGGTCTTGGATTTTTCCTTCATCTCCTTGTCTAATAGTAACCCTCATAACTCTCTCTTCAGAGCTCGAATTTAGAATATTTTGTGCTTATTGGAATCGTAACATGACAAGCTTACAAATTGGACAAGAATTGGCTAATTCGGAGACCATTCGATATCCCAAACACGTTGGAACTCTTCGATCATCATTTTTAAATATGGATTGTTAATATTTCCAAATAGCGCGATCCAACTGAGACGCCCATAACTCCATCGTTTGATGTCGGATTGGGATGATTTTGGCCATCTCAAAGGTATTTTAGTGCTCTTTGATTCCTGACTGGAATTGTCGTATTCGAAGACCCTTTGGGATCCGTAAGTGGGATCGCAGTCGTCAGTCCTGGATTTTCCCTACATCTCCTTGTTTAATAGTAACCCTCATAACTCTCTCTTCAGAGTTTAATTTAGAATATTTTGTGCTCATTGGAATCGGAAGTTGACAAGCTTCCAAATTGGACAAGAATTGGCTAATTCAGAGACCGTTCGATATCCCAAAGCACGTTGGAACTCTTCGATCGTCATTTTTCAATATGGATTGTTAATATTTAAAAATAGCGCGATCCAACTGAGACGCCCATAACTCCATTGTTTGATGTCAGATTGCGTTGATTTTTGGCCATCTGAAAGGTATTTTAGTGCTCTTTGAAGCCTGACTGCAATCGTCGTACATGAAGACCCTTTAGGAATCCGTAAGTGGGATCATAGTCGTCGGTCCTGGATTTTTCCTTCATCTCCATGTCTAATAGTAACCCTCATACTTTCTATTCAGAGGTCGAATTTAGAATATTTCATGCTCAGTGGAATTGTAACCTGACAAGCTTCCAAATTGGGCAAGAATTGGCAATTCAGAGACCGTTCGATATCCCAAAAGCACGTTGGAACTCTTCGATCGTCATTTTTCAATATGGATTGTTAATGTTTCCAAATAGCGCGATCCAACTGAGACACCCATAACTCCATCGTTTGATGTCAGATTGGGATGATTTTTTGCCATCTAGACGGTATTTTAGTGCTCTTTTATTCCAGACCGGAATCGTCGTATACGAAGACCCTTTAGGAATCCGTAAGTGTGATCGCAGTCGTCGGTCTTGGATTTTTCCTTCATCTCCTTGTCTAATAGTAACCCTCATAACTCTCTCTTCAGAGCTCGAATTTAGAATATTTTGTGCTTATTGGAATCGTAACATGACAAGCTTACAAATTGGACAAGAATTGGCTAATTCGGAGACCATTCGATATCCCAATAACACGTTGGAACTCTTCGATCATCATTTTTAAATATGGATTGTTAATATTTCCAAATAGCGCGATCCAACTGAGACGCCCATAACTCCATCGTTTGATGTCGATTGGGATGATTTTTGGCCATCTCAAAGGTATTTTAGTGCTCTTTGATTCCTGACTGGAATTGTCGTATTCGAAGACCCTTTTGGGATCCGTAAGTGGGATCGCAGTCGTCAGTCCTGGATTTTCCCTACATCTCCTTGTTTAATAGTAACCCTCATAACTCTCTCTTCAGAGGTTTAATTTAGAATATTTTGTGCTCATTGGAATCGGAAGTTGACAAGCTTCCAAATTGGACAAGAATTGGCTAATTCAGAGACCGTTCGATATCCCAAAAGCACGTTGGAACTCTTCGATCGTCATTTTTCAATATGGATTGTTAATATTTAAAAATAGCGCGATCCAACTGAGACGCCCATAACTCCATTGTTTGATGTCAGATTGCGTTGATTTTTGGCCATCTGAAAGGTATTTTAGTGCTCTTTGAAGCCTGACTGCAATCGTCGTACATGAAGACCCTTTAGGAATCCGTAAGTGGGATCATAGTCGTCGGTCCTGGATTTTTCCTTCATCTCCATGTCTAATAGTAACACTCATGACTTTCTATTCAGAGGTCGAATTTAGAATATTTCATGCTCAGTGGAATTGTAACCTGACAAGCTTCCAATTGGGCAAGAATTGGCAATTCAGAGACCGTTCGATATCCCAAAAGCACGTTGGAACTCTTCGATCGTCATTTTTCAATATGGATTGTTAATGTTTCCAAATAGCGCGATCCAACTGAGACACCCATAACTCCATCGTTTGATGTCAGATTGGGATGATTTTTTTGCCATCTAGACGGTATTTTAGTGCTCTTTTATTCCAGACCGGAATCGTCGTATACGAAGACCCTTTAGGAATCCGTAAGTGTGATCGCAGTCGTCGGTCTTGGATTTTTCCTTCATCTCCTTGTCTAATAGTAACCCTCATAACTCTCTCTTCAGAGCTCGAATTTAGAATATTTTGTGCTTATTGGAATCGTAACATGACAAGCTTACAAATTGGACAAGAATTGGCTAATTCGGAGACCATTCGATATCCCAATAACACGTTGGAACTCTTCGATCATCATTTTTAAATATGGATTGTTAATATTTCCAAATAGCGCGATCCAACTGAGACGCCCATAACTCCATCGTTTGATGTCGGATTGGGATGATTTTTGGCCATCTCAAAGGTATTTTAGTGCTCTTTGATTCCTGACTGGAATTGTCGTATTCGAAGACCCTTTTGGGATCCGTAAGTGGGATCGCAGTCGTCAGTCCTGGATTTTCCCTACATCTCCTTGTTTAATAGTAACCCTCATAACTCTCTCTTCAGAGGTTTAATTTAGAATATTTTGTGCTCATTGGAATCGGAAGTTGACAAGCTTCCAAATTGGACAAGAATTGGCTAATTCAGAGACCGTTCGATATCCCAAAAGCACGTTGGAACTCTTCGATCGTCATTTTTCAATATGGATTGTTAATATTTAAAAATAGCTAGGCGATCCAACTGAGACGCCCATAACTCCATTGTTTGATGTCAGATTGCGTTGATTTTTGGCCATCTGAAAGGTATTTTAGTGCTCTTTGAAGCCTGACTGCAATCGTCGTACATGAAGACCCTTTAGGAATCCGTAAGTGGGATCATAGTCGTCGGTCCTGGATTTTTCCTTCATCTCCATGTCTAATAGTAACACTCATGACTTTCTATTCAGAGGTCGAATTTAGAATATTTCATGCTCAGTGGAATTGTAACCTGACAAGCTTCCAAATTGGGCAAGAATTGGCAATTCAGAGACCGTTCGATATCCCAAAAGCACGTTGGAACTCTTCGATCGTCATTTTTCAATATGGATTGTTAATGTTTCCAAATAGCGCGATCCAACTGAGACACCCATAACTCCATCGTTTGATGTCAGATTGGGATGATTTTTTGCCATCTAGACGGTATTTTAGTGCTCTTTTATTCCAGACCGGAATCGTCGTATACGAAGACCCTTTAGGAATCCGTAAGTGTGATCGCAGTCGTCGGTCTCTGGATTTTTCCTTCATCTCCTTGTCTAATAGTAACCCTCATAACTCTCTCTTCAGAGCTCGAATTTAGAATATTTTGTGCTTATTGGAATCGTAACATGACAAGCTTACAAATGGACAAGAATTGGCTAATTCGGAGACCATTCGATATCCCAATAACACGTTGGAACTCTTCGATCATCATTTTTAAATATGGATTGTTAAATTTCCAAATAGCGCGATCCAACTGAGACGCCCATAACTCCATCGTTTGATGTCGGATTGGGATGATTTTTGGCCATCTCAAAGGTATTTTAGTGCTCTTTGATTCCTGACTGGAATTGTCGTATTCGAAGACCCTTTGGGATCCGTAAGTGGGATCGCAGTCGTCAGTCCTGGATTTTCCTACATCTCCTTGTTTAATAGTAACCCTCATAACTCTCTCTTCAGAGGTTTAATTTAGAATATTTGTGCTCATTGGAATCGGAAGTTGACAAGCTTCCAAATTGGACAAGAATTGGCTAATTCAGAGACCGTTCGATATCCCAAAAGCACGTTGGAACTCTTCGATCGTCATTTTTCAATATGGATTGTTAATATTTAAAAATAGCGCGATCCAACTGAGACGCCCATAACTCCATTGTTTGATGTCAGATTGCGTTGATTTTTGGCCATCTGAAAGGTATTTTAGTGCTCTTTGAAGCCTGACTGCAATCGTCGTACATGAAGACCCTTTAGGAATCCGTAAGTGGGATCATAGTCGTCGGTCCTGGATTTTTCCTTCATCTCCATGTCTAATAGTAACACTCATGACTTTCTATTCAGAGGTCGAATTTAGAATATTTCATGCTCAGTGGAATTGTAACCTGACAAGCTTCCAAATTGGGCAAGAATTGGCAAATTCAGAGACCGTTCGATATCCAAAAGCACGTTGGAACTCTTCGATCGTCATTTTTCAATATGGATTGTTAATGTTTCCAAATAGCGCGATCCAACTGAGACACCCATAACTCCATCGTTTGATGTCAGATTGGGATGATTTTTTGCCATCTAGACGGTATTTTAGTGCTCTTTTATTCCAGACCGGAATCGTCGTATACGAAGACCCTTTAGGAATCCGTAAGTGTGATCGCAGTCGTCGGTCTTGGATTTTTCCTTCATCTCCTTGTCTAATAGTAACCCTCATAACTCTCTCTTCAGAGCTCGAATTTAGAATATTTTGTGCTTATTGGAATCGTAACATGACAAGCTTACAATTGGACAAGAATTGGCTAATTCGGAGACCATTCGATATCCCAATAACACGTTGGAACTCTTCGATCATCATTTTTAAATATGGATTGTTAATATTTCCAAATAGCGCGATCCAACTGAGACGCCCATAACTCCATCGTTTGATGTCGGATTGGGATGATTTTTGGCCATCTCAAAGGTATTTTAGTGCTCTTTGATTCCTGACTGGAATTGTCGTATTCGAAGACCCTTTTGGGATCCGTAAGTGGGATCGCAGTCGTCAGTCCTGGATTTTCCCTACATCTCCTTGTTTAATAGTAACCCTCATAACTCTCTCTTCAGAGGTTAATTTAGAATATTTTGTGCTCATTGGAATCGGAAGTTGACAAGCTTCCAATTGGACAAGAATTGGCTAATTCAGAGACCGTTCGATATCCCAAAAGCACGTTGGAACTCTTCGATCGTCATTTTTCAATATGGATTGTTAATATTTAAAATAGCGCGATCCAACTGAGACGCCCATAACTCCATTGTTTGATGTCAGATTGCGTTGATTTTTGGCCATCGAAAGGTATTTTAGTGCTCTTTGAAGCCTGACTGCAATCGTCGTACATGAGAGACCCTTTAGGAATCCGTAAGTGGGATCATAGTCGTCGGTCCTGGATTTTTCCTTCATCTCCATGTCTATAGTAACACTCATGACTTTCTATCAGAGGTCGAATTTAGAATATTTCATGCTCAGTGGAATTGTAACCTGACAAGCTTCCAAATTGGGCAAGAATAACTTGACAAGCTTCCAAATTGGACAAGAATTGGCTAATTCGGAGACCGTTCGATATCCCAAAAGCACGTTGGAACTCTTCGATC
Organism: Magnolia officinalis; assembly: GCA_021015155.1. NCBI lineage: Eukaryota > Viridiplantae > Streptophyta > Magnoliopsida > Magnoliales > Magnoliaceae > Magnolia > Magnolia officinalis. The sequence continues at coordinate 44,024 of JAJHSJ010000108.1, forward strand.
GTCATTTTTCAATATGGATTGTTAATATTTCCAAATAGCGCGATCCAACTGAGACGCCCATAACTCCATCGTTTGATGTCAGATTGGGATGATTTTTGGCCATCTAGAAGGTATTTTAGTGCTCTTTAATTCCTGACTGGAATCGTCGTATTCGAAGACCCTTTAGGAATCCGTAAGTGGGATCGCAGTCGTCGGTCCTGGATTTTCCTTCATCTCCTTGTCTAATAGTAACCCTCATAACTCTCTCTTCAGAGGTCGAATTTAGAATATTTTGTGCTCATTGGAATCGTAACTTGACAAGCTTCCAAATTGGACAAGAATTGGCTAATTCGGAGACCGTTCGATATCCCAAAAGCACGTTGGAACTCTTCGATCGTCATTTTTCAATATGGATTGTTAATATTTCCAAATAGCGCGATCCAACTGAGACCCCATAACTCCATCGTTTGATGTCAGATTGGGATGATTTTTGGCCATCTGAAGGTATTTTAGTGCTCTTTAATTCCTACTGGAATCGTCGTATTCGAAGACCCTTTAGGAATCCGTAAGTGGGATCGCAGTCGTCGGTCCTGGATTTTTCCCTTCATCTCCTTGTCTAATAGTAACCCTCATAACTTTCTCTTCAGAGGTCGAATTTAGAATATTTTGTGCTCATTGGAATCGTAACTGACAAGCTTCCAAATTGGACAAGAATTGGCTAATTCAGACCGTTCGATATCCCAAAAGCACGTTGGAACTCTTCGATCGTCATTTTTCAATGGATTGTTAATATTTCCAAATAGCGCGATCCAACTGAGACGCCCATAACTCCATCGTTTGATGTCGGATTGGGATGATTTTTGGCCATCTGAAAGGTTTTTAGTGCTCTTTGATTCCTGACTGGAATCGTCGTATTCGAAGACCCTTTAGGGATCCGTAAGTGGGATCGCAGTCGTCGGTCCTTGATTTTTCCTTCATTCCATCTTTATTTAACCCCTCATAACTCTCTCTTCAGAGGTCGAATTTAGAATATTTTGAGCTCATTGGAATCTTAACTTGACAAGCTTCCAAATTGGACAAGAATTGGCTAATTCGGAGACCGTTCGATATCCCAAAAGCACGTTGGAACTCTTCGATCGTCATTTTTCAATATGGATTGTTAATATATCCAAATAGCCCGATCCAACTGAGACGCCCATAACTCCATCGTTTGATGTCAGATTGGTATGATTTTAGGCCATCTGAAAGGTATTTTAGTGCTCTTTGATTCCAGACTACAATCGTCGTATACGAAGCCCGTTTAGGAATCCGTAAGTGGGATCGCAGTCGTCAGGCCTAGATTTTTCCTTCATCTCCTTATCTAATAGTAACCCTCATAACTTTCTCTTCAGAGGTTGAATTTAGAATATTTTGTGCTCATTGGAATCGTAACTGACAAGCTTCCAAATTGGACAAGAATTGGCTAATTCGAGACCGTTCGATATCCCAAAAGCACGTTGGAACTCTTCGATCGTCATTTTTCAATATGGATTGTTAATATTTCCAAATAGCGCGATCCAACTGAGACGCCCATAACTCCATCGTTTGATGTCGGATGGGATGATTTTTGGCCATCTGAAAGGTATTTTAGTGCTCTTTGATTCCTGACTGGAATTGTCGTATTCGAAGACCCTTTAGGGATCCGTAAGTGGGATCGCAGTCGTCGGTCCTGGATTTTTCCTTCATCTCCTTGTCTAATAGTAACCCCATAACTCTCTCTTCAGAGGTCGAATTTAGAATATTTTGTGCTCATTGGAATCGTAACTTGACAAGCTTCCAAATTGGACAAGAATTGGCTAATTT
>JAJHSJ010002861.1:0-18202 GCA_021015155.1 Magnolia officinalis
TCGGTCCTGATTTTTCCTTCATCTCCTTGTCTAATAGTAACCCTCATAACTCTCTCTTCAGAGGTTTAATTTAGAATATTTGTACTCATTGGAATCGTAAGTTGACAAGCTTCCAAATTGGAAAGAATTGGCTAATTCAGAGACCGTTCGATATCCCAAAGCACGTTGGAACTCTTCGATCGTCATTTTTCAATATGGATTGTTAATATTTAAAAATAGCGCGATCCAACTGAGACGCCCATAACTCCATGTTTGATGTCAGATTGCGATGATTTTTGGCCATCTGAAAGGTATTTTAGTGCTCTTTGAAGCCTGACTACAATCGTCGTACACGAAGACCCTTTAGAATCCGTAAGTGGGATCACAGTCGTCGGTCCTGGATTTTTCTTCATCTCCATGTCTAATAGTAACACTCATGACTTTCTTCAGAGGTCGAATTTAGAATATTTTGTGCTCAGTGGAATTGTACCTGACAAGCTTCCAAATTGGGCAAGAATTGGCTAATTCAGAGACCGTTCGATATCCCAAAAGCACGTTGGAACTCTTCGATCGTCATTTTCAATATGGATTGTTAATGTTTCCAAATAGCGCGATCCAACTGAGACGCCATAACTCCATCGTTTGATGTCAGATTGGGATGATTTTTGCCATCTGGACGGTATTTTAGTGCTCTTTATTCCAGACCGGAATCGTCGTATACGAAGACCCTTTAGGAATCCGTAAGTGGGATCGCAGTCGTCGGTCTTGGATTTTTCCTTCATCTCTTGTCTAATAGTAACCCTCATAACTCTCTCTTCAGAGCTCGAATTTAGAATATTTTGTGCTTATTGGAATCGTAACATGACAAGCTTACAAATTGGACAAGAATTGGCTAATTCGGAGACCGTTCGATATCCCAAAAAGCACGTTGGAACTCTTCGATCATCATTTTTAAATATGGATTGTTAATATTTCCAAATAGCGCGATCCAACTGAGACGCCCATAACTCCATCGTTTGATGTCGGATTGGGATGATTTTTGGCCATCTCAAAGGTATTTTAGTGCTCTTTGATTCCTGACTGGAATTGTCGTATTCGAAGACCCTTTGGGATCCGTAAGTGGGATCGCAGTCGTCAGTCCTGGATTTTCCCTACATCTCTTGTTTAATAGTAACCCTCATAACTCTCTCTTCAGAGGTTAATTTAGAATATTTTGTGCTCATTGGAATCGGAAGTTGACAAGCTTCCAAATTGGACAAGAATTGGCTAATTCAGAGACCGGTCAATATCCCAAAAGCACGTTGGAACTCTTCGATCGTCATTTTTCAATATGGATTGTTAATATTTAAAAATAGCGCGATCCAACTGAGACGCCCATAACTCCATTGTTTGATGTCAGATTGCGTTGATTTTTGGCCATCTGAAAGGTATTTTAGTGCTCTTTGAAGCCTGACTGCAATCGTCGTACATGAAGACCCTTTAGGAATCCGTAAGTGGGATCATAGTCGTCGGTCCTAGATTTTTCCTTCATCTCCATGTCTAATAGTAACACTCATGACTTCTATTCAGAGGTCGAATTTAGAATATTTCATGCTCAGTGGAATCGTAACCTGACAAGCTTCCAAATTGGGCAAGAATTGGCAAATTCAGAGACCGTTCGATATCCCAAAAGCACGTTGGAACTCTTCGATCGTCATTTTTCAATATGGATTGTTAATGTTTCCAAATAGCGCGATCCAACTGAGACACCCATAACTCCATCGTTTGATGTCAGATTGGGATGATTTTTTGCCATCTAGACGTATTTTAGTGCTCTTTTATTCCAGACCGGAATCGTCGTATACGAAGACCCTTTAGGAATCCGTAAGTGTGATCGCAGTCGTCGGTCTTGGATTTTTCCTTCATCTCCTTGTCTAATAGTAACCCTCATAACTCTCTCTTCAGAGCTCGAATTTAGAATATTTTGTGCTTATTGGAATCGTAACATGACAAGCTTACAAATTGGACAAGAATTGGCTAATTCGGAGACCGTTCGATATCCCAATAACACGTTGGAACTCTTCGATCATCATTTTTAAATATGGATTGTTAATATTTCCAAATAGCGCGATCCAACTGAGACGCCCATAACTCCATCGTTTGATGTCGGATTGGGATGATTTTTGGCCATCTCAAAGGTATTTTAGTGCTCTTTGATTCCTGACTGAAATTGTCGTATTCGAAGACCCTTTTGGGATCCGTAAGTGGGATCGCAGTCGTCAGTCCTGGATTTTCCCTACATCTCCTTGTTTAATAGTAACCCTCATAACTCTCTCTTCAGAGGTTTAATTTAGAATATTTTGTGCTCATTGGAATCGGAAGTTGACAAGCTTCCAAATTGGACAAGAATTGGCTAATTCAGAGACCGTTCGATATCCCAAAAGCACGTTGGAACTCTTCGATCGTCATTTTTCAATATGGATTGTTAATATTTAAAAATAGCGCGATCCAACTGAGACGCCCATAACTCCATTGTTTGATGTCAGATTGCGTTGATTTTGGCCATCTGAAAGGTATTTTAGTGCTCTTTGAAGCCTGACTGCAATCGTCGTACATGAAGACCCTTTAGGAATCCGTAAGTGGGATCATAGTCGTCGGTCCTGGATTTTTCCTTCATCCATGTCTAATAGTAACACTCATGACTTTCTATTCAGAGGTCGAATTTAGAATATTTCATGCTCAGTGGAATTGTAACCTGACAAGCTTCCAAATTGGGCAAGAATTGGCAAATTCAGAGACCGTTCGATATCCCAAAAGCACGTTGGAACTCTTCGATCGTCATTTTTCAATATGGATTGTTAATGTTTCCAAATAGCGCGATCCAACTGAGACACCCATAACTCCATCGTTTGATGTCAGATTGGGATGATTTTTTGCCATCTAGACGGTATTTTAGTCTCTTTTATTCCAGACCGGAATCGTCGTATACGAAGACCCTTTAGGAATCCGTAAGTGTGATCGCAGTCGTCGGTCTTGGATTTTTCCTTCATCTCCTTGTCTAATAGTAACCCTCATAACTCTCTCTTCAGAGCTCGAATTTAGAATATTTGTGCTTATTGGAATCGTAACATGACAAGCTTACAAATTGGACAAGAATTGGCTAATTCGGAGACCATTCGATATCCCAATAACACGTTGGAACTCTTCGATCATCATTTTTAAATATGGATTGTTAATATTTCCAAATAGCGCGATCCAACTGAGACGCCCATAACTCCATCGTTTGATGTCGGATTGGGATGTTTTGGCCATCTCAAAGGTATTTTAGTGCTCTTTGATTCCTGACTGGAATTGTCGTATTCGAAGACCCTTTTGGGATCCGTAAGTGGGATCGCAGTCGTCAGTCCTGGATTTTCCCTACATCTCCTTGTTTAATAGTAACCCTCATAACTCTCTCTTCAGAGGTTTAATTTAGAATATTTTGTGCTCATTGGAATCGGAAGTTGACAAGCTTCCAAATGGACAAGAATTGGCTAATTCAGAGACCGTTCGATATCCCAAAAGCACGTTGGAACTCTTCGATCGTCATTTTTCAATATGGATTGTTAATATTTAAAAATAGCGCGATCCAACTGAGACGCCCATAACTCCATGTTTGATGTCAGAGCGTTGATTTTTGGCCATCCGAAAGGTATTTTAGTGCTTTGAAGCCTGACTGCAATCGTCGTACAAGACCCTTTAGGAATCCGTAAGTGGGATCATAGTCGTCGGTCCTGGATTTTTCCTTCATCTCCATGTCTAATAGTAACACTCATGACTTCTCTTCAGAGGTCGAATTTAGAATATTTCATGCTCATTGGAATTGTAACATGACAAGCTTCCAAATTGGGCAAGAATTGGCAAATTCAGAGACCGTTCGATATCCCAAAAAGCACGTTGGAACTCTTCGATCGTCATTTTTCAATATGGATTGTTAATGTTTCCAAATAGCGCGATCCAACTGAGACACCCATAACTCCATCGTTTGATGTCAGATTGGGATGATTTTTTGCCATCTAGACGGTATTTTAGTGCTCTTTTATTCCAGACCTGGAATCGTCGTATACGAAGACCCTTTAGGAATCCGTAAGTGTGATCGCAGTCGTCGGTCTTGGATTTTTCCTTCATCTCCTTGTCTAATAGTAACCCTCATAACTCTCTTCAGAGCTCGAATTTAGAATATTTTGTGCTCATTGGAATCGTAACATGACAAGCTTACAAATTGGACAAGAATTGGCTAATTCGGAGACCATTCGATATCCCAAAAACACGTTGGAACTCTTCGATCATCATTTTTAAATATGCATTGTTAATATTTCCAAATAGCGCGATCCAACTGAGACGCCCATAACTCCATTGTTTGATGACAGATTGGGATGATTTTTGGCCATCTGGAAGGTATTTTAGTGCTCTTTAATTCCATACTGGAATCGCCGTATACGAAGACCCTTTAGGAATCCGTAGGTGGGATCACAGTCGTCGGTCCTGGATTTTTCCTTCATCTCCATGTCTAATAGTTACCCTCTTAACTTTCTCTTCAGAGGTCGAATTTAGAATATTTTGGGCTCATTGGAATCGTAAATCGACACGATTCCAAATTGGACAAGAATCGGCTAATTCGGAGACCGTTCGATATCCCAAAAGCACGTTGGAACTCTTCGATCGTCATTTTTCAATATGGATTGTTAATATTTCCAAAATAGCGCGATCCAACTGAGACGCCCCTAACTCCATTGTTTGATGTTAGATTGGGGTGATTTTTGGCCATCTGAAAGGTATTTTAGTGCTGTTTGAATCCTGACTGCAATCGTCATACACGAAGACCGTTTACGAATCCCTAAGTGGGATCACAGTCGTCGGTCCTGGATTTTTCGTTCATATCCATATCTAATAGAAACCCTCATAACTTTCTCTTCAGAGGTCGAATTTAGAATATTTTGTGCTCATTCGAATCGTAAGTTGACAAGCTTCCAAATTGGACAAGAATCGGCTAATTCGGAGACCGTTCAATATCCCAAAAGCATGTTGGAACTCTTCGATCGTCATTTTTCAATATGGATTGTTAATATTTCCAAATAGCGCTATCCAACTGAGACGACCATAACTCTATCATTTGATGTCGGATTGGGATGATTTTTGGCCATCTAAAAGGTATTTTAGTGTTCTTTGATTCCTGACTGGAATTGTCGTATTCGAAGACCCTTTTGGGATCCGTAGTTGGATTGCAGTCGTCAGTCCTGGATTTTCCCTTCATCTCCTTGTCTAATAGTAACCCTCATAACTCTCTCTTCAGAGGTCGAATTTAGGATATTTTGTGCTCATTGGAATCGTAACTTGACAAGCTTCCAAATTGGATAAGAATTGGCTAATTCAGAGGCTGTTCGATATCCCAAATGCACGTTGGAACTCTTCGATCGTCATTTTTCAATATGGATTGTTAATATTTTCAAATAGCGCGATCCAACTGAGACCCACATAACTCCATCGTTTGATGTCAGATTGGGATGACTTTTGGCCACCTAAAAGGTACTTTAGTGCTCATTAATTCCTGACTAGAATCATCGTATACGAAGACCCTTTAGGAATCCATAAGTGGGATCACAGTCGTCGGTCCTGGATTTTTCCCTCATCTCCTTGTCTAATTGTAACCCTCATAACTCTCTCTTCAGAGGTCGAATTTAGAAGATTTGGTGCTCATTGGAATCGTAACTTGACAAGCTTCCAAATTGGACAAGAATTGGGTAATTCGGAGACCATTCAATATCCCAAAAGCACGTTCGAACTCTTTGATCCTCATTTTTCAATATGGATTGTTAATATTTCCAAATAGCGCAATCCAACTGAGAAGACCATAACTCCATCGTTTGATGTCTGATTGGGATGATTTTTGGACATCTGAAAGGTATTTTAATACTCTTTAATTCCTGACTGGAATCGTCGTATTCCAAGACCCTTTAGGATACCGTAAGTGCGATCACTGTCGTTGGTCCTGCATTTTTTCTTCATCTCCTTGTCTAATTGTAACCCTCATAACTCTCTTCAGATGTTGAATTTAAAATATTTTCCGCTCATTGGAATCGTAAGTTGACAAGCTTCCAAATTGGACAAGAATTGGCTAATTCGAAGACCGTTCGATATCCCAAATGCACATTGGAACTCTTCGATAGTCATTTTTCAATATGGATTGTTAATATTTCCAAATAGCGCGATCCAACTGAGACGCCCATAACTCCATCGTTTGAGGTCCATTTGGGATGATTTTTGGCCATCTGAAAGGTATTTTAGTGCTCTTTGATTCTTGACTGGAATAGTCGTATAAGAAGACCCTTTAAGAATCCTTAAATGGGATCGCAATCGTCGGTCCTTGATTTTTCCTTCATCTCCTTGTCTAATAGTAACCCTCATAACTCTCTCTTCAGAGGTTGAATTTTGAATATTTTGTGGTCATTGGAATCGTAACTTGACATGCTTCCAAATTGGACAAGAATTGGCTAATTCAGAGACCGTTAGATATCCCAAAAGCACGTTGGAACTCTTCGATCGTCATTTTTCAATATTGATTGTTAATATTTCCAAATAGCGCGATCCAACTGAGACGCCCATAACTTCATCGTTTGATGTCAGATTGGGATGATTTTTGGCCATCAGGAAGGTATTTTAGTGCTCTTTGTTTCCAGACTAAAATTGACGTATACGAAGACCCTTTTGGAATCCGTAAGTGGGATCGCAATCATCGGTCCTTGATTTTTCCTTCATCTCCTTTTCTAATAGTAACCCTCAAAACTCTCTCTTCAGAGGTCGTATTTAGAATATTTTGTGCTCATTGGAATCGTAACTTGACACGCTTCCAAATTGGACAAGAATTGGCTAATTCGAAGACCGTTCGATATCCCAAAAGCACGTTGGAACTCTTCGATCGTCATTTTTCAATATGGATTGTTAATGTTTCCAAATAGCGCGATCCAACTGAGACACCATAACTCCATCGTTTGATGTCAGATTGGGATGATTTTGGCCATCTAGACGTATTTTAGTGCTCTTTATTCCGACCGGAATCGTCGTATACGAAGACCCTTTAGGAATCCGTAAGTGGGATCGCAGTCGTCGGTCTTGGATTTTTCCTTCATCTCCTTGTCTAATAGTAACCCTCATAACTCTCTCTTCAGAGCTCGAATTTAGAATATTTTGTGCTCATTGGAATCGTAACATGACAAGCTTACAAATTGGACAAGAATTGGCTAATTCGGGACCGTTCGATATCCCAAAAGCACGTTGGAACTCTTCGATCATCATTTTAAATATGGATTGTTAATATTTCCAAATAGCGCGATCCAACTGAGACGCCCATAACTCCATCGTTTGATGTCGGATTGGGATGATTTTTGGCCATCTCAAAGGTATTTTAGTGCTCTTTGATTCCTGACTGAAATGTCGTATTCGAAGACCCTTTTGGAATCCGTAAGTGGGATCGCAGTCGTCAGTCCTGGATTTTCCTACATCTCCTTGTTTAATAGTAACCCTCATAACTCTCTCTTCAGAGGTTAATTTAGAATATTTGTGCTCATTGGAATCGGAAGTGACAAGCTTCCAAATTGGACAAGAATTGGCTAATTCAGAGACCGTTCGATATCCCAAAAGCACGTTGGAACTCTTCGATCGTCATTTTTCAATATGGATTGTTAATATTTAAAATAGCGCGATCCAACTGAGACGCCCATAACTCATTGTTTGATGTCAGATTGGGTGATTTTTGGCCATCTGAAAGGTATTTTAGTGCTCTTTGAAGCCTGACTGAATCGTCGTACATGAAGACCCTTTAGGAATCCGTAAGTGGGATCATAGTCGTCGGTCCTGGATTTTTCCTTCATCTCCATGTCTAATAGTAACACTCATAACTTCTCTCAGAGGTCGAATTTAGAATATTTCATGCTCAGTGGAATTTAACTGACAAGCTTCCAAATTGGGCAAGAATTGGCAAATTCAGAGACCGTTCGATATCCCAAAAGCACGTTGGAACTCTTCGATCGTCATTTTTCAATATGGATTGTTAATGTTCCAAATAGCGCGATCCAACTGAGACACCCATAACTCCATCGTTTGATGTCAGATTGGGATGATTTTTGGCCATCTAGACGGTATTTTAGTGCTCTTTATTCCAGACGGAATCGTCGTATACGAAGACCCTTTAGGAATCCGTAAGTGTGATCGCAGTCGTCGGTCTTGGATTTTCCTTCATCTCCTTGTCTAATAGTAACCCTCATAACTCTCTCTTCAGAGCCGAATTTAGAATATTTTGTGCTATTGGAATCGTAACATGACAAGCTTACCAAATTGGACAAGAATTGGCTAATTCGGAGACCGTTCGATATCCAAAACACGTTGGAACTCTTCGATCATCATTTTTAATATGGATTGTTAATATTTCCAAATAGCGCGATCCAACTGAGACGCCCATAACTCCATCGTTTGATGTCGGATTGGGATGATTTTTGGCCATCTCAAAGGTATTTAGTGCTCTTTGATTCCTGACTGGAATTGTCGTATTCGAAGACCCTTTAGGGATCCGTAAGTGGGATCGCAGTCGTCAGTCCTGGATTTTTCCTTCATCTCCTTGTTTAATAGTAACCCTCATAACTCTCTCTTCAGAGGTTTAATTTAGAATATTTTGTGCTCATTGGAATCGTAACTTGACAAGCTTCCAAATTGGACAAGAATTGGCTAATTCAGAGACCGTTCGATATCCCAAAAGCACGTTGGAACTCTTCGATCATCATTTTTCAATATGGATTGTTAATATTTCCAAATAGCGCGATCCAACTGAGACGCCCATAACTCCATCGTTTGATGTCAGATTGGGATGATTTTTGGCCATCAGGAAGGTATTTTAGTGCTCTTTGATTCCTGACTGAAATCACGTATACGAAGACCCTTTAGGAATCCGTAAGTGGGATCGATCAGTCGTCGGTCCTGGATTTTTCCTTCATCTCCTTTCTAATAGTAACTCTCAAACTCTCTCTTCAGAGGTCGAATTTAGAATATTTTGTGCTCATTGGAATTGAACTTGACAAGCTTCCAAATTGGACAAGAATTGGCTAATTCAGAGACCGTTCGATATCCCAAAAGCACGTTGGAACTCTTCGATCGTCATTTTTCAATATGGATTGTTAATATTTAAAAATAGCGCGATCCAACTGAGACGCCCATAACTCCATTGTTTGATGTCAGATTGCGTTGATTTTTGGCCATCTGAAAGGTATTTTAGTGCTCTTTGAAGCCTGACTGCAATCGTCGTACATGAAGACCCTTTAGGAATCCGTAAGTGGGATCATAGTCGTCGGTCCTGGATTTTTCTTCATCTCCATGTCTAATAGTAACCTCATGACTTTCTTTCAGAGGTCGAATTTAGAATATTTCATGCTCATTGGAATTGTAACTGACAAGCTTCCAAATTGGGCAAGAATTGGCTAATTCAGAGACCGTTCGATATCCCAAAAGCACGTTGGAACTCTTCGATCGTCATTTTTCAATATGCATTGTTAATATTTCCCAATAGAGCGATCCAATTGAGACGCCCATAACTCCATCGTTTGATGTCAGATTGGGATGATTTTTCGCCATCTGGACGGTATTTTAGTGCTCTTTTATTCCAGACCGAATCGTCGTATACGAAGACCCTTTAGGAATCCGTAAGTGGGATCGCAGTCGTCGGTCTTGGATTTTTCCTTCATCTCCTTGTCTAATAGTAACCCTCATAACTCTCTCTTCAGAGCTCGAATTTAGAATATTTTGTGCTTATGGAATCGTAACATGACAAGCTTACAAATTGGACAAGAATTGGCTAATTCGGAGACCATTCGATATCCCAAAACACGTTGGAACTCTTCGATCGTCATTTTTCAATATGGATTGTTAATATTTCCAAATAGCGCGATCCAACTGAGACGCCCATAACTCCATCGTTTGATGTCGGATTGGGATGATTTTTGCCATCTGAAAGGTATTTTAGTGCTCTTTGATTCCTGACTGAAATCGTATTCGAAGACCCTTTTGGAATCCGTAAGTGGGATCGATCAGTCGTCGGTCCTGGATTTTCCTTCATCTCCTTTCTAATAGTAACCCTCATAACTCTCTCTTCAGAGGTCGAATTTAGAATATTTTGTGCTCATTGGAATCGTAAGTTGACAAGCTTCCAAATTGGACAAGAATTGGCTAATTCAGAGACCGTTCGATATCCCAAAGCACGTTGGAACTCTTCGATCGTCATTTTTCAATATGGATTGTTAATATTTCCAAATAGCGCGATCCAACTGAGACGCCCATAACTCCATTGTTTGATGTCAGATTGGGATGATTTTTGGCCATCTGGAAGGTATTTTAGTGCTCTTTGAATTCCTGACTGGAATCGTCGTATACGAAGACCCTTTAGGAATCCGTAAGTGGGATTCGTCGTCGGTCCTGGATTTTTCCTTCATCTCCATGTCTAATAGTAACCCTCATAACTCTCTATTCAGAGGTCGAATTTAGAATATTTTGTGCTCATGGAATGTAACCTGACAAGCTCCAAATTGGGCAAGAATTGGCTAATTCGGGACCGTTCGATATCCCAAAAGCACGTTGGAACTCTTCGATCGTCATTTTTCAATATGGATTGTTAATATTTCCAAATAGCGCGATCCAACTGAGACACCCATAACTCCATCGTTTGATGTCAGATTGGGATGATTTTTGGCCATCTAGAAGGTATTTTAGTGCTCTTTTATTCCAGACTGGAATCGTCGTATACGAAGACCCTTTAGGAATCCGTAAGTGGGATCGCAGTCGTCGGTCTGGATTTTTCCTTCATCTCCTTGTCTAATAGTAACCCTCATAACTCTCTCTTCAGAGGTCGAATTTAGAATATTTTGTGCTCATTGGAATCGTAAATGACAAGCTTCCAAATTGGACAAGAATTGGCTAATTCGGAGACCATTCGATATCCCAAAAACACGTTGGAACTCTTCGATCGTCATTTTTCAATATGGATTGTTAATATTTCAAAATAGCGCGATCCAACTGAGACGCCCATAACTCCATCGTTTGATGTCGGATTGGGTGATTTTTGGCCATCTGAAAGGTATTTTAGTGCTCTTTGATTCCTGACTGGAATTGTCGTATTCGAAGACCCTTTGGGATCCGTAAGTGGGATCGCAGTCGTCAGTCCTGGATTTTTCCTTCATCTCCTTGTCTAATAGTAACCCTCATACTCTCTCTTCAGAGGTTTAATTTAGAATATTTTGTGCTCATTGGAATCGGAAGTGACAAGCTTCCAAATTGGACAAGAATTGGCTAATTCAGAGACCGTTCGATATCCCAAAGCACGTTGGAACTCTTCGATCGTCATTTTTCAATATGGATTGTTAATATTTAAAAATAGCGCGATCCAACTGAGACGCCCATAACTCCATCGTTTGATGTCAGATTGGGATGATTTTTGGCCATCGAAAGGTATTTTAGTGCTCTTTGAAGCCTGACTGCAATCGTCGTATTGAAGACCCTTTAGGAATCCGTAAGTGGGATCATAGTCGTCGGTCCTGGATTTTTCCTTCATCTCCATGTCTAATAGTAACACTCATACTTTCTCTTCAGAGGTCGAATTTAGAATATTTCATGCTCAGTGGAATTGTAACCTGACAAGCTTCCAAATTGGGCAAGAATTGGCAAATTCAGAGACCGTTCGATATCCCAAAAGCACGTTGGAACTCTTCGATCGTCATTTTTCAATATGGATTGTTAATGTTTCCAAATAGCGCGATCCAACTGAGACACCATAACTCCATCGTTTGATGTCAGATTGGGATGATTTTTTGCCATCTAGACGGTATTTTAGTGCTCTTTTATTCCAGACCGGAATCGTCGTATACGAAGACCCTTTAGGAATCCGTAAGTGTGATCGCAGTCGTCGGTCTTGGATTTTTCCTTCATCTCCTTGTCTAATAGTAACCCTCATAACTCTCTCTTCAGAGCTCGAATTTAGAATATTTTGTGCTTATTGGAATCGTAACATGACAAGCTTACAAATTGGACAAGAATTGGCTAATTCGGAGACCATTCGATATCCCAATAACACGTTGGAACTCTTCGATCATCATTTTTAATATGGATTGTTAATATTTCCAAATAGCGCGATCCAACTGAGACGCCCATAACTCCATCGTTTGATGTCGGATTGGGATGATTTTTGGCCATCTCAAAGGTATTTTAGTGCTCTTTGATTCCTGACTGGAATTGTCGTATTCGAAGACCCTTTGGGATCCGTAAGTGGGATCGCAGTCGTCAGTCCTGGATTTTCCTACATCTCCTTGTTTAATAGTAACCCTCATAACTCTCTCTTCAGAGGTTTAATTTAGAATATTTTGTGCTCATTGGAATCGGAAGTTGACAAGCTTCCAAATTGGACAAGAATTGGCTAATTCAGAGACCGTTCGATATCCCAAAAGCACGTTGGAACTCTTCGATCGTCATTTTTCAATATGGATTGTTAATATTTAAAAATAGCGCGATCCAACTGAGACGCCCATAACTCCATTGTTTGATGTCAGATTGCGTTGATTTTTGGCCATCTGAAAGGTATTTTAGTGCTCTTTGAAGCCTGACTGCAATCGTCGTACATGAAGACCCTTTAGGAATCCGTAAGTGGGATCATAGTCGTCGGTCCTGGATTTTTCCTTCATCTCCATGTCTAATAGTAACACTCATGACTTTCTATTCAGAGTCGAATTTAGAATATTTCATGCTCAGTGGAATTGTAACCTGACAAGCTTCCAAATTGGGCAAGAATTGGCAAATTCAGAGACCGTTCGATATCCCAAAAGCACGTTGGAACTCTTCGATCGTCATTTTTCAATATGGATTGTTAATGTTTCCAAATAGCGCGATCCAACTGAGACACCCATAACTCCATCGTTTGATGTCAGATTGGGATGATTTTTTGCCATCTAGACGGTATTTTAGTGCTCTTTTATTCCAGACCGGAATCGTCGTATACGAAGACCCTTTAGGAATCCGTAAGTGTGATCGCAGTCGTCGGTCTTGGATTTTTCCTTCATCTCCTTGTCTAATAGTAACCCTCATAACTCTCTCTTCAGAGCTCGAATTTAGAATATTTTGTGCTTATTGGAATCGTAACATGACAAGCTTACAAATTGGACAAGAATTGGCTAATTCGGAGACCATTCGATATCCCAATAACACGTTGGAACTCTTCGATCATCATTTTTAAATATGGATTGTTAATATTTCCAAATAGCGCGATCCAACTGAGACGCCCATAACTCCATCGTTTGATGTCGGATTGGGATGATTTTTGGCCATCTCAAAGGTATTTTAGTGCTCTTTGATTCCTGACTGGAATTGTCGTATTCGAAGACCCTTTGGGATCCGTAAGTGGGATCGCAGTCGTCAGTCCTGGATTTTCCCTACATCTCCTTGTTTAATAGTAACCCTCATAACTCTCTCTTCAGAGGTTTAATTTAGAATATTTTGTGCTCATTGGAATCGGAAGTTGACAAGCTTCCAAATTGGACAAGAATTGGCTAATTCAGAGACCGTTCGATATCCCAAAAGCACGTTGGAACTCTTCGATCGTCATTTTTCAA
The DNA here is from genome assembly GCA_021015155.1 of Magnolia officinalis. Classification (NCBI taxonomy): domain Eukaryota; kingdom Viridiplantae; phylum Streptophyta; class Magnoliopsida; order Magnoliales; family Magnoliaceae; genus Magnolia; species Magnolia officinalis. The sequence goes on from JAJHSJ010002861.1 coordinate 13,632, forward strand.
TATGGATTGTTAATATTTAAAAATAGCGCGATCCAACTGAGACGCCCATAACTCCATTGTTTGATGTCAGATTGCGTTGATTTTTGGCCATCTGAAAGGTATTTAGTGCTCTTTGAAGCCTGACTGCAATCGTCGTACATGAAGACCCTTTAGGAATCCGTAAGTGGGATCATAGTCGTCGGTCCTGGATTTTTCCTTCATCTCCATGTCTAATAGTAACACTCATGACTTTCTATTCAGAGGTCGAATTTAGAATATTTCATGCTCAGTGGAATTGTAACCTGACAAGCTTCCAAATTGGGCAAGAATTGGCAAATTCAGAGACCGTTCGATATCCCAAAAGCACGTTGGAACTCTTCGATCGTCATTTTCAATATGGATTGTTAATGTTTCCAAATAGCGCGATCCAACTGAGACACCCATAACTCCATCGTTTGATGTCAGATTGGGATGATTTTTTGCCATCTAGACGGTATTTTAGTGCTCTTTATTCCAGACCGGAATCGTCGTATACGAAGACCCTTTAGGAATCCGTAAGTGTGATCGCAGTCGTCGGTCTTGGATTTTTCCTTCATCTCCTTGTCTAATAGTAACCCTCATAACTCTCTCTTCAGAGCTCGAATTTAGAATATTTTGTGCTTATTGGAATCGTAACATGACAAGCTTACAAATTGGACAAGAATTGGCTAATTCGGAGACCATTCGATATCCCAATAACACGTTGGAACTCTTCGATCATCATTTTTAAATATGGATTGTTAATATTTCCAAATAGCGCGATCCAACTGAGACGCCCATAACTCCATCGTTTGATGTCGGATTGGGATGATTTTTGGCCATCTCAAAGGTATTTTAGTGCTCTTGATTCCTGACTGGAATTGTCGTATTCGAAGACCCTTTGGGATCCGTAAGTGGGATCGCAGTCGTCAGTCCTGGATTTTCCCTACATCTCCTTGTTTAATAGTAACCCTCATAACTCTCTCTTCAGAGGTTTAATTTAGAATATTTTGTGCTCATTGGAATCGGAAGTTGACAAGCTTCCAAATTGGACAAGAATTGGCTAATTCAGAGACCGTTCGATATCCCAAAAGCACGTTGGAACTCTTCGATCGTCATTTTTCAATATGGATTGTTAATATTTAAAAATAGCGCGATCCAACTGAGACGCCCATAACTCCATTGTTTGATGTCAGATTGCGTTGATTTTTGGCCATCTGAAAGGTATTTTAGTGCTCTTTGAAGCCTGACTGCAATCGTCGTACATGAAGACCCTTTAGGAATCCGTAAGTGGGATCATAGTCGTCGGTCCTGGATTTTTCCTTCATCTCCATGTCTAATAGTAACACTCATGACTTTCTATTCAGAGGTCGAATTTAGAATATTTCATGCTCAGTGGAATTGTAACCTGACAAGCTTCCAAATTGGGCAAGAATTGGCAAATTCAGAGACCGTTCGATATCCCAAAAGCACGTTGGAACTCTTCGATCGTCATTTTTCAATATGGATTGTTAATGTTTCCAAATAGCGCGATCCAACTGAGACACCCATAACTCCATCGTTTGATGTCAGATTGGGATGATTTTTGCCATCTAGACGGTATTTTAGTGCTCTTTTATTCCAGACCGGAATCGTCGTATACGAAGACCCTTTAGGAATCCGTAAGTGTGATCGCAGTCGTCGGTCTTGGATTTTTCCTTCATCTCCTTGTCTAATAGTAACCCTCATAACTCTCTCTTCAGAGCTCGAATTTAGAATATTTTGTGCTTATTGGAATCGTAACATGACAAGCTTACAAATTGGACGAATTGGCTAATTCGGAGACCATTCGATATCCCAATAACACGTTGGAACTCTTCGATCATCATTTTTAAATATGGATTGTTAATATTTCCAAATAGCGCGATCCAACTGAGACGCCCATAACTCCATCGTTTGATGTCGGATTGGGATGATTTTTGGCCATCTCAAAGGTATTTTAGTGCTCTTTGATTCCTGACTGGAATTGTCGTATTCGAAGACCCTTTTGGGATCCGTAAGTGGGATCGCAGTCGTCAGTCCTGGATTTTCCCTACATCTCCTTGTTTAATAGTAACCCTCATAACTCTCTCTTCAGAGGTTTAATTTAGAATATTTTGTGCTCATTGGAATCGGAAGTTGACAAGCTTCCAAATTGGACAAGAATTGGCTAATTCAGAGACCGTTCGATATCCCAAAAGCACGTTGGAACTCTTCGATCGTCATTTTTCAATATGGATTGTTAATATTTAAAAATAGCGCGATCCAACTGAGACGCCCATAACTCCATTGTTTGATGTCAGATTGCGTTGATTTTTGGCCATCGAAAGGTATTTTAGTGCTCTTTGAAGCCTGACTGCAATCGTCGTACATGAAGACCCTTTAGGAATCCGTAAGTGGGATCATAGTCGTCGGTCCTGGATTTTTCCTTCATCTCCATGTCTAATAGTAACACTCATGACTTTCTATTCAGAGGTCGAATTTAGAATATTTCATGCTCAGTGGAATTGTAACTGACAAGCTTCCAAATTGGCAAGAATTGGCAAATTCAGAGACCGTTCGATATCCCAAAAGCACGTTGGAACTCTTCGATCGTCATTTTTCAATATGGATTGTTAATGTTTCCAAATAGCGCGATCCAACTGAGACACCCATAACTCCATCGTTTGATGTCAGATTGGGATGATTTTTGCCATCTAGACGGTATTTTAGTGCTCTTTTATTCCAGACGGAATCGTCGTATACGAAGACCCTTTAGGAATCCGTAAGTGTGATCGCAGTCGTCGGTCGGTCTTGGATTTTCCTTCATCTCCTTGTCTAATAGTAACCCTCATAACTCTCTCTTCAGAGCTCGAATTTAGAATATTTTGTGCTTATTGGAATCGTAACATGACAAGCTTACAAATTGGACAAGAATTGGCTAATTCGGAGACCATTCGATATCCCAATAACACGTTGGAACTCTTCGATCATCATTTTTAAATATGGATTGTTAATATTTCCAAATAGCGCGATCCAACTGAGACGCCCATAACTCCATCGTTTGATGTCGGATTGGGATGATTTTTGGCCATCTCAAAGGTATTTTAGTGCTCTTTGATTCCTGACTGGAATTGTCGTATTCGAAGACCCTTTTGGGATCCGTAAGTGGGATCGCAGTCGTCAGTCCTGGATTTTCCCTACATCTCCTTGTTTAATAGTAACCCTCATAACTCTCTCTTCAGAGGTTTAATTTAGAATATTTTGTGCTCATTGGAATCGGAAGTTGACAAGCTTCCAAATTGGACAAGAATTGGCTAATTCAGAGACCGTTCGATATCCCAAAAGCACGTTGGAACTCTTCGATCGTCATTTTTCAATATGGATTGTTAATATTAAAAATAGCGCGATCCAACTGAGACGCCCATAACTCCATTGTTTGATGTCAGATTGCGTTGATTTTTGGCCATCTGAAAGGTATTTTAGTGCTCTTTGAAGCCTGACTGCAATCGTCGTACATGAAGACCCTTTAGGAATCCGTAAGTGGGATCATAGTCGTCGGTCCTGGATTTTTCCTTCATCTCCATGTCTAATAGTAACACTCATGACTTTCTATTCAGAGGTCGAATTTAGAATATTTCATGCTCAGTGGAATTGTAACCTGACAAGCTTCCAAATGGGCAAGAATTGGCAAATTCAGAGACCGTTCGATATCCCAAAAGCACGTTGGAACTCTTCGATCGTCATTTTTCAATATGGATTGTTAATGTTTCCAAATAGCGCGATCCAACTGAGACACCCATAACTCCATCGTTTGATGTCAGATTGGGATGATTTTTTGCCATCTAGACGGTATTTTAGTGCTCTTTTATTCCAGACCGGAATCGTCGTATACGAAGACCCTTTAGGAATCCGTAAGTGTGATCGCAGTCGTCGGTCTTGGATTTTTCCTTCATCTCCTTGTCTAATAGTAACCCTCATAACTCTCTTCAGAGCTCGAATTTAGAATATTTTGTGCTTATTGGAATCGTAACATGACAAGCTTACAAATTGGACAAGAATTGGCTAATTCGGAGACCATTCGATATCCCAAATAACACGTTGGAACTCTTCGATCATCATTTTTAAATATGGATTGTTAATATTTCCAAATAGCGCGATCCAACTGAGACGCCCATAACTCCATCGTTTGATGTCGGATTGGGATGATTTTTGGCCATCTCAAAAGGTATTTAGTGCTCTTGATTCCTGACTGGAATTGTCGTATTCGAAGACCCTTTTGGGATCCGTAAGTGGGATCGCAGTCGTCAGTCCTGGATTTCCCTACATCTCCTTGTTTAATAGTAACCCTCATAACTCTCTCTTCAGAGGTTTAATTTAGAATATTTTGTGCTCATTGGAATCGGAAGTTGACAAGCTTCCAAATTGGACAAGAATTGGCTAATTCAGAGACCGTTCGATATCCCAAAAAGCACGTTGGAAATCTTCGATCGTCATTTTTCAATATGGATTGTTAATATTTAAAAATAGCGCGATCCAACTGAGACGCCCATAACTCCATTGTTTGATGTCAGATT
>JAJHSJ010002448.1:0-46923 GCA_021015155.1 Magnolia officinalis
CATGTTATCCCATGCAAAGTTGCCCAAAGAAGCTCCAGGGAGAAGCAATGCACATGGCAGTGTATTTGATAAACAGGTCTCCATCAGCCCCGTTGAATGGAGAAGTACCTGAGAAGGTGTGGACTGGACATGATTCATCATACAATCATCTCAGGGTGTTTGGATGCAGGGCATCCGTTCACGTACTAAAGGATGAGAGGTCCAAACTCGATATGAAGATCAGGCAGTGTGTGTGTTCTTAGGGTATGGTGATGAAAAGTTTGGTTACAGATTGTGGGATCCAACTGAGAATAAGCTCGTCAGGAGCAGAGATGGGGTATTCTTTGAAGATCAATGTATTGAAGACATTTGTAAGCCAGAGAAGTACAGCAAGGTGCAGAGGATGATGGAGTTTCTACAAAAGATGGACCGGGGGAGTAGCCCCTACTTTTTCTTTTTTTTTTTGGAAAGGTACCCACCTTCATTCATCATGTTGAGTCATAGGTGAGGAGGTCATCTAGGGACAGACAGTCATCCAAGAGATACTCGTTGCATAAGTACATTATGCTCACTGATGGGAGAGAATCAGAAAATTATTCTTAGGCCCTAGCCGACGAGCATAAGGGGGAGTAGTTGAAAGCTATGTAAGAGGAGATGATATCCTTACATAAGAACCACACCTATGATATGGTGAAATTGCCTAAGGGCAAGAAAGCGCTGAGCAACAAGTGGGTGTTCAGAAAGAAGATTGAGCAGAAGAATTCACAAAAGAGGTTCAAGGTCAGACTTGTGGTGAAAGGTTTTAGTAAGAGGAAAGGCATGGACTACGAGGAGATATTCTCACAAGTGGTGAAGATGACATCCATAGGGGTGTTGCTTGGGTTGACGACTAACATGGATCTGGAGATAGAACAGTTAGATGTTAAAACTGTCTTTCTCCATGGTGACTTAGAAGAACAGATCTATATACATCAACCAGAGGGGTTCGAAGTCAAGGGCAAAGAACATATGGTGTGTAGGCTGAGGAAAAGCTTGTATAGGTATAAGAAGTTCGACTCGTTTATGTTAAAGCATGGGTATGACAGAACGGAATTAGACCACTATGTGTTCACGCACTAAGTTCTCATATGGTGATTTCTTAGTTCTGCTGTTATATATTGATGATATGTTTATCATGGGTAAAGAAATCAAGAAGATTGACGGGATGAAATAAGAGTTGGGCAAGTCGTTCGCGATGAAAGACTTGGGCCCAGCTAAACAAATCTTAGGAATGAAGATAACTCGTGACAGAAGTAGCGGGAAGCTTTGGCTGTCCCAAGAGCGGTATGATGAGAAAGTCCTAAAGCGGTTTAATATGAATGCAGGAAAGTCGGTCAGTACTCCACTAGATGATCACTTCAGATTGAGTGATAGGTAGTGACCCAAGAAGAAGGTAGAGGTGGATGAGATGCAGAAGATACTTTGCGGGTCAGCAGTAGGAAGTTTGATGTATGTTATGGTGTGTACGCGCCCAGACATAGTATATGTGGTTGGTGTTGTCAATCGATATCTTGTCAATCCTGGCAAACAATATTCGCCATCAATGAAGTGGATACTAAGGTATCTAAGAGGGCTCATCCAGGTTAAGCCTATGCTATGGTGACGGAAAACCTGTGTTAGAGGGCTACATAGATACAGATATGACAGGTGACATATACTCCAGGAAGTCTACATCGGGGTTCATATTCACGTTTGCAGGGGGAGCGGTCTCTTGGCAGAGCAAGCTACACAAGGTCGTAGCATTGTCGACGATAGAGGCTTAATACATTACGGTCACAGATGCATGTAAAGAGATACTTTGGATGAAGAGGTTCCTACATAAACTTAGCCTGAAGTAGGAGCAACACGTGGTCTATTGCGATAGTCAAAATACTATACACTTGAGCAAGAATCCAAGTTAGCATTCCAAGTCAAAGCACATAGAGATTCGGTATCACTGAATCAGGGATACTTTGGAATAGAATGTGTTACAGCTTGAGAAGGTCCATACGAACGATAATGGGTCAGACATGATGACTAACGCATTGCTCAATGGCAAGTTTGAGGTTTATAGAAACCTCGATGGCTTGAAGAATACGAATTCCTCCTAAGCCGGAAAGGAGAAGATTTGATGGGGTTTTCCTCCTCAGGTCAAATGAAAGGAAGTGTATCCCGTTAAAAAAACAAATGTTTTACCACATTGCTCGACCAGTCGAATGAGCTGCTCGACCGGTTCAGGGTTTGCTCGACTCAAAGTCCAACCAACAATTGTTTGAAAATTCCGAGGTGCTCGACCAGTCGAGTGGGCCACTCGACCGGTTGAGATTACGCAGATTCATGTCTGAATTTGTTGCAAACTGCGTAAATTTGAGGCAGCTTTGCAAGAGGTGCGAAAGGGAGTTGCCTAAAGTATAAATATGGGTCCCTAGGGCTGTTCTAGGTAATGTAAGAGAGTTTCCTAAAGCTTTGTAAGTGTTTATTAAAGGGTTTAGGGCTATTAAAGGTGAGAGAGAGAGAAAGAGAGAGAGAGAGAGAGAGAGAGAGAGAGAGAGAGAGAGAGAGAGAGAGAGAGAGAGAGAGAGGAAGCTTGTGGAAGGGGGGTTCTGCTTGTAGAGGTGATCTATTATGCACTCGACATCTCAGCGCTTATACATCCTCGTAATCGGTGAGATCTCTCCGTTTTTCTTTATTCTTTTATTGTTTATCTACTCCTATGTGAGTGAAGAAGGTTTGATCCAAGCGAGGTATGCTTGTGATTGGTTGTAATGTTCTACTTCATAGTGGATTATTGTTCTGGATGGGGTCCTGTGGTTTTTACCTCTTTGAGATTTTTCACGTAAAAAACTCTTGTGTTGTGTGGTTTGTACTTTGATTTATTTCATTGCTTTATTATCCTATAATTCCGGTGTTTTTAGGAGGTTAGATCCTAAGGTTTTGTGCAATGGCCCCCCAACAATAACTAGCTAAGGGGAAATGGGCATTTAGATTCACTCACACGTGACAATGTGGCAAAAGCGTATTACCATTCATAGGCTGAATCACGTTGTATCAATGTCCTACTTGGGAAATCAGATGGGTACAATCAGCTGTTGTGTCGCACAGTTACATTGAATTACGTATGTACTAGATGAGTGTCTTCAATTTCAAAACTATGTACCACATGGTCATGTGAGAAATAAGTCTTGCTAGTAGAGCTCATGGGCAACTAAATGTATTTGGAAAAATATAACATGTCATGACAACTTACTATGTGCCGACGACTCTATTGGTATTGACTTGACTTTGATTTCCACCTAAAAATCGAGCCATGCCAAAGTCAGAAATTTTCGGGTTCATCTCATGGTCCAGCAAAACATTACTAGCTTTTAGATCCCTGTGAATGATTCTGAGCCTCGAATCTTCATGGAGATAAACAAGGCCCTTTGTAATTCCACCTATGATGTTATGGCGTCTTTCCCAGCCTAATTGAGCACGTTTGACTGGATCTAAAAAGAACAAGCAAATTGAGTTAGAACATGTTTAGGTCTTGTTTTTTAGAATCTAAGTGTAATTAGAAACGTTTAGTTGTGTCTCTTAGAAATGCAAATATAATCAAGGGGATGTTCAGATATATGGAATCCACTAGGACACCTAGGGTTGTTTGTATAAACGGGAAATCATAGATTCCATGACATAATAATTGTAGCTATCAATAGTGTCAATTTCTTGGCAAAAGAAACAAACTAATTGTTGTGTTGTAAAATTAGGATTTCCACTTGTATACAAACTCCCCTAATTTTAGAGTCCAATTTTCTACATCAATGACATAAAATTGTAGCAAAAGTTTCTAACTTGATACAGCTCTCCTCATTTATCTATGCTTGGGATTGACAATGAGAGCACAAAACTCAGAAACTCCATAATAGCCTATTAGATAGGTTGATTGAGATCAATGACTTTAATTATTAGATAATTTATTGTATTCATGGAATCTAAAATCCCATGATATTAGTTGATTTTGGCCTATATATTCCATCGCTATATTCGCCTTTCAAATGGCCATCTAAAGTGATGAAAACTAATCATTTAGTAGCTAAAACCTCAATTAGCAATAAAAAAATTGCACAATATAGTCATTGGCACACAACTAAAGGGTAAGGAAATTGCCAAAAGTCCATTTGTTTAAAAGTTAATGATATTTAAGTTGGTACAACATTTTGTCGCATACATTGTATGTCCTGCTAGATGATTGGTTCTAATCATAATACAACAGTGGAGATTGTGAGACGTGACAATTCAATTTGACTGAGCAAACTACTAAAATTTTAAACACTAGTTGTGTTGTGCTGAAATTTGGGCCGCGTTTCATTTGTCTCTAGCTTTGCTTCGCTTTATTTAAAGTATGAGTGTCTTGTAGACATGTCATGTGTGTCTGTGGTAAGATTTAGAAACCGAAGAAAAGAATAAAGGCCCAAACCAAATTAGAGGATACGAAGAAAAGAACAAAAGTCCAAACCAAAGAGGAAGGCATCGAGGCTTGTATTTGGCATATATTCATAGATGAGCAGTTTCTCTCCTCTCTCTATGCAATAGTACAAGAGCCTCACAAGATTCCTATGTTGAAGTTTAGCAATCAATGTAACTTCATTCTTGAATTCCTCCAAACCTTGCCCTGAGCTCCTTGATAGTCGTTTAACTGCTATCTCCTTTCCATCAGATAGCATTCCCTGAAATGATTTTCAATGTAATGGTTGGTTAGTAAAAGAAAAAAAAAAAAAAAAAAAAAAAAAAAAAAAAACACCCCCATGTATCCTATTTTGTTTAAGCATTGTTTAACTACTCATAAGTAATCCTAAATTGGGATGCCCAAGCAGCTTAAACTCCAAACATTCAATTTAAGTTAAGAAAAACAAATTAACGAGGTTTTTGAGTATTCGTAATGAGGTAATAACCCTTAAATTATTGCCATTAATTTTAGGGCATGTTTTGATCAAGGGAAAATGAAAGAAAGGAAAAGTAAACACTTATATGTTTATATATAAACGTTTAACGATGTTTGGATAACTAAAATAGCAGTGATTTCCATGCACAATCATTAATTTTCCATAGTCAATTTCCCTACACAAGATACGATCTCGTAGAAATAAGATTTCCATTTAATGTTCAAACAATAACTCTAAAACTAGAATATGTGGTTTAATAGGGCCATCACTTTCTTAAGAATCCATCACTGATAATCATTATATATTTCTTTTCCTAACTTTTGTTTTTCCACAATCTAAATGTGCCTTACAGGTGCTTGGAAAATTATATATGTTTCTTGTACGATATTTCTTTCACTAACTTTTGTTTTATATTAGGCTAATAATCTATAATAATTTTGATTATGCATCCACAAACATGCACCTTTAGAGAAGTGTCATTACCTTATATACAGGTCCAAATCCACCTTCTCCGAGCTTATTTTCATCAGAGAAGTTATCTGTAGCAGCTTGTATTGCAGCTAAGTTGATGATTGGCAATTCTAGAATTTGATCACCTTGCATACCAGCATCCACGAATTCTGAACCATCCCGAGTCCTCAAATAATGTGATACTGCTTGTCGTTCTTCTTTCTCTGATGTAAAGATGTGAAACAGTCGCATCAGTCTTTACAAGATGACAATTCCACTAGATGGTGATTGAGGTCCCTTGCTTGCCCTATCGATGTGCCTATGGCTACATGCTCAGATGTTCCAGACCATTCATATGACAGTCAGACTTATTTGTGCTTTGAATTGGACTTTCAAAAAGTTATGACAATTAATGGTCTATTTACAGGAGAAAATTGGTTAGATATACGGTCCTGTGTTTCCAAGTAAGTGTGCATTCATGGAAGTACCCAATACATTGATGGTACTGACTGATCATCCATCTTTCAGTTGAGTGGGGCTCATCTTGGATATGACAAGTGGAAATGATGACAAGCACAATAAGTCAAAATATGATATTTCACAGGTGAATTTTAACTACTATGGCTAAGGCCAGTAGCTGGCAGAGCCATCAGGCCAAAAGTACATCCTGACGCCTGCCCATAAAACTGCACGCCTAGGTTCAAACTTAGGCCAGGCTTGAAATTTCAGGCCTAAAATGTAATATAGGCTAAAGAGTGGCCAAACATTGGGCTAGGAAGATGTAAATGGGCCTATCTTCAAACTTGGGTCAGGCTTCAATAGAAAATGTTGTTAAATTCAAATATGAGTTGCTTCTCTTCATATTTTGAGTCCAAAAATACTCTGAGCCCAGCCCATTGAATGTTAAGCTCAAGCCCAACCCATGGGGGACTTGCCGAAAGGAACCTATGGCCCCGCCCAAGCTAATGACATCATGTTTATTTAGTTTCTTTACCTTTGTGTAGTCTCCTTCTTCCTCGGAGATAACAGCAAATGCAAAAACTAGAGAGAGCCATTCCCAAAATTGAGGTAACAACGACTATGATTATAACCCTTGATTTATTACCTGTAGTAAAAGAAAATGATTAGTCATTTTCATGCAATGCATGCACATCATTAGCTAGGGTTGTGTTCATTTATTTATTTATACATTTACCAAATGGTGCAAGCATGTGGGAGATAGACTTTGTATGGCTCATTAATTAAAGTGTTATTCACACACACATATTTATTAGGTTATATTGAGATTATGCAATGCTTGAATTTATATGTACATATGGATGTAATTATTTTATGATGATGCATGCACGTATGAATTGGCCTTTAGATAAGGTGCGACCAATATTCATTGTACAAGATATACTATCATGTAGGTATGTACCACACAAGAGTAATGTATATTAAGATCATGCATGCATGTACATATGGAATATATCTTGCCCAATTTAGCAGATGATCAAGTTAAGATCTTACAACTCTTTTCTTTTTCTTTTTTTTTTTTGAAGAAGTCTTATTCACTGAGAGGGGGGGGGGGTATGAAAAAAAAAAAGCCGCTGTCTGTACGGGTTTTATCCAGACCATCCAACCATTTTGCCATATTATTTTAGAATATAAGCTAAAAGGAGCATAAAGTGGGGATTAAACAAGTACTGTAGAAAACTTGTGACAACAGAAGTTTTGGATCAAGCCGATATTTGTGTTTTCCTTATTTCATATTGCATGGCCAATAAACATCACGGTGGGCCTAGAATATTCCAACAGTGGGAGTTTTTATCGCCACTACTTGTGATCTGGTTCACTTGAGCCCAGGATCTGCCTCATTTTTTGGCTTTTTATTCCTAAATGATATGAAAAAATGGATAGCCGGTGTGGATAGAACCCATACATCACAGTGCTCCCCAATTGCCATCCATTTAAACTTGTGGGTCAAAATTGTGGGTCAAAATAGCCGGTGTGGATATGAAAAAATTGGCTTTTTTTTTAAAAAAAAATAAGAAACTTTCCATTGCAAGAATAAACATACACAGCAGGGTAATTTCAGGCAGGCCCGCTGACAAAATGATGCAGACCCACCTACCATAAAGCTAGGAGGAAAGCTGAAAGCAAAAGAGTTGGGCTTCCCGAAGGTTGCCCAGGCCCACTCTGGCGAGGAACAGCAGGCCGCCAATGGAGGAGTGGAGATCTCCTAAGGAATTGAAGATCCGGTCTTGTTGCTCATTGCTCCCTAAACGGGCTAGGCCATCTGCAACCGAGTTGGCCTCCGTGAGTGTGTGGGCGAGACAAACATCCATGTTGCACGTGGCATCCATGATCTTAACCATCCAATACCACATGAACCATGAGGGACGGGACTGTTTGGAGAGGGGGGAGACCACACAACTTGAATCACTCGCCACCTCCACCTTCATGAAACTGCGCCGCAAACACTCTACAAGGACCTCTAGAATCACCACTTCCACCTTCATGAAACTGCGCCGCACACACTCTACAAGGCCCTCTAGAATCGCTCTGATCTTAGCCCTGCTATTGGATCTGACACCATAGGCTGCCGAGAAGTTGCCAGCCGAGTCCCTTCCATTTGAAAAAACGGCTGGACGGCTTGGGTAAAACCCATAAATCACAGTTGCCCCCGGACTGTGTCTGTCCAGGCAGGGGCAAGACCGAAACAGATCGGCTATTGACCCTGCCACTAGCCAATGGCTAGTGGTCGGTGCTCTGTTGGCCCCACCATGATGTATGTGTTTCATCATGCCGTCCACCCATTCTTCAAGATCAATTTATGCTATGAACCCAAAAATGAGGTTGATCCAAATCTCAAGTGGACTGCAGAGTTTTAATTAAACGCCCACCATTAAAAACTTCTTGGGGACTACGAAAGTTTTGGATCAAGCTGATATATATTTTTCCCCTTCATAAGCTAATCAACAGGTTAAATGTCAAATAACCATTACAGTGAGCCTTAGGAGGTTTTAATTGTAGAAATTCAATCATTACTGTTTTCACATGGTGTGGTCGACATGAGATTTAGATCTATCTCATTTTTCAGATCAAGCCCTAAAATTATATTTAAAAATGGATGGACGGCGAGTACATCTTGGTGGGGGTCCACATGGCACCGATCACTAGCCAAACAGCGTCCGGGGAGGACGCAGGAAGCACTGTGTGCATCGTGATATTGTGTAGTTGAGCCATGACATTAAGCAAATGAATCCCCATTCTTCATCAATATAATTTTTGACCGAAATTCAAACAAGGAATGGAAGAAAAAATAGTAATAGAAGAAATAATTCTACCATCAGTTTTAGTTGTGTTAGAAGCATTTCACCTGGCGGAGGTGGCGGCATGCGACAGTGGAGGCGATGGGGCTTCAATGAAGGGATATACCTCATATCTAATAAGACAACTCAATGACAGAACCTGCCCTCCTATACTTCCAGGACAACAATTGTGAAGACAGCCGATCATTAGTTGCAAACATGACTGGCAATCCTTTCTTGATATATCTCGAACGCACTCAACTGATCCATATATTCGAAAGTCAAAAATATTCAATGAGCCAGCAGCAAACATGGACGGAGACAGATCTATAGTGGACAGATTCTTCATCAACTCTCCCATCAACTCTCTTACCAGTAGATCGAAAAGATCTGGATTCGGATAATTATTTACATTCACAAAGACATTCCGGGGGACAATAACAGGTTCGGAAAAGAAGCGTTGGTTGGAGTAACGTAGAAGGCAAAAGTCGTATGATATGAATGCTGCCATCTTGTTGGGACAGAGGCGGACGATATCCATTGAAGTAATTAAGCATTCTCGGCAGGTATCAGACGAAACGTTGCTCCGGCATTGGGCGAGGCCATAGACCTGATTAGGGTTTACGCCGGAGGAGGTGTTGTAGTAGCCTTTGGAGGGAGTCATGGTAATTTAGAGATTGGAGGAGGCGGTTGAGGTTGATTTGGTATTGGCTCCCGTTGGTGTAATTGCCTTGAGACTGACAGAGTATGTACAAGCCTTGGGTCCTGATGGGGCTTGGAAAGAGCAAGAATAAGAAAGTGTATAGGATTAAATGGATGGTTTTAGATGGAAGGAGATGCATTCTGCAGAGAGAGGGGGGGGGTGGGAGGGGGGGGGGGGGGGGGGGGGGGGGGGGGGGGGGGGGGGGGGGGATTTTGTTGTTGTGTTAATTTCTGATTTATGGATAATGAGATAATTTTGAGTGTTCTGATATGAAATTCTTATAAGTTAGAGTGTACTGTTATGAAATTATTATGAGACGTTTATCAGATGGGCCTCAAGTTGGGTTTACGTTAACCTAAATAATTAGTCCTAATCATCTGGGCTCCACGTATGCATTAGATGTTGACTGTCCTGTTATCATTTTCCAACCGAAATTTTCTTCATAAAGATGTCTCCAACCTCATAAGTATACCATCTGAAATTCACTTAATGATAGAATTATATTGGGCCAGTCATGATGAACGGTTGGATCTCATACACGTTTGCTACTTGGTACGCGTGGCTACAACGTGTTTGGTGCATTTTCATGCGCGGTCACGGAAAGTTTATATAACTCTACTGGATCCTGATCGTAGCTTCTCAGCCACGTGTCTCTCTCTTAAGACCATCTGAAAACCCATCTCCTGATCTCTCTCTCTCTCTCAAAACCATCTGAAAACCCGTCATCTGATCATTTTCTCCCCTCTTCTCTCTCGAAACCATCTGAAAATCCATCATCTGTTCATTTCTCCTCCTCGAATTTCGACGCGTTTCGGCAAATCCGAGCCGTCTAAAACTGCATTTTCACGCCTTTAAGCTAACTAGTTAAAGCCGGACGGTTTTCGGGAGCGTTTCGGACGCTGGTGCTGCATGCTACAGTAGAAACGATCGGTTTTTCCGGGAGGTATTTTTCTTTCAGGGGAGATTCGCACCGTAGACGTGTACGATAACGATAGAATCTACAAGACTACATTCGAGACACTTGGTCTAATATAATATATTTAAATGACCAAAATACCCTTTCCAAGGAGACCATGCTTGCGTGACCGCAGTCTGCGGCAAGCTGCAAGTTAGGTTCGGTTAGCCTCAACCCGATTGACCCAACGCATGTCTGGGTTGGGTTGGATTGGATCGGGTTGTCAAGGTCCTCAAGGTTTGGGTTGGAAAATGCCTAGCCGTCTTGATTCAGGTTTTGTTTGGGTTGCGCAAATTCATATTGCGTTGGGTTTGGTTGATAAATAACCACATGTACTTCGGTTGGGTCGGGTTTGGGTCTGGCTGGGTTGAGTGTAGAGGACCCCAAGTTGAGTTTTGGTCGTCATCTCGGGTTGGAATTCAAGTTCGGTTAGGTTGCGGGTTGGGTCCCACAGAGGTTATTTTGGGCTTGAGTTGACCCATAAGCCGGCCACGCCTGCCCAATTTACACCCCTAGCCTTAGTGGGCAGCACTATTAAGCCGGCCACGCCTGCCGAATTTACACCCCTAGCCTTACTGGGCAGCACTATTCGCTGCCGTGGATGGACAAAATTATGTAAATAAGATCTACCCTGTCCTAGTCTTGATCTATTTATTTATTTATCTATTATTTTTTTAACCAAAAGGAGCTTATGTTGAAAAGAATATGAAACACATCAACACTATAAAAGGCTAAATTTTGGGCAGTGCCAACGGAAATGTCCACCGGCCCACTTATTGTATGAAAGGATAGAAAGAACAAAATGGAAGAAAACGGATAGGGGAGTAAGTCAGGCCACTCGTATGCTGCCCAACCTGACTCCGTCTAAGAAGAGTCCCACGAGTTGTAGGGGGGAGGTCTTCCAATGAGTAGTAAAATGTACCGGTTCTCTTGGCCGCCACTTCCCAATCAGGCTAGGCCATCTGCGGTAGAGTTGGTGTAACAACTCCAAAATTTTACAGTTTCTTAAATTTTAAAATTTTAATTTTAATTTTTTTTAAGAGATTAAAACAGTTACAACTTCTCTCATCATTATATTATCCGAACGACTCTATTTTCTTTATAAGGAGGGACACTTCTCGCCGATTAAAGAGAGAGAGAGAGAGAGAGAGAGAGAGAGAGAGAGAGAGAGAGAGAGAGAGAGAAATTAGTGGAAGGACGGCTTGCAGAGGTTAGTACTTACTGTATTTTAATTTAGATTTTTTTCTTTATGTTATTATATCTTGGGTCTACGTGATGACGGTGTGGATCTACCATGGGTGCAATGCATGTGCATATGCACGATACACCATGGAACGCCTTACGCATGTAACAAGAAATCAAAAGAAACACGTAAGTCTTTTTGTTTATTTTACTTGAATCACATATTTGACTTATTTTGCATATATGGCCCAATCAATTCCGTCCATTAGGTTCCAATGACCAAAATATGAGAAACCTCTAAAAATTAGGCTAAATTAAGGTTTTGGTAAGACACAATATGCAAAATAAGATTCATTAGGCAGTCACCATTGGAATATCCATCGGGGCCACAGGGAGTTCTGATGGAGATACCAATTATTTTGACCATTAAAATATAATTGGGTGGACCAATGAACAAATTGGATTTTACATAGAAAGTTAGGAGGGTTTGAAATCAGAAATGCATATGTTTTAATGGTGGAAGAACGGCCAGTGTTGGTTCATGGTAGTATGATCCATCAGAATAACGAATCTACCTCATTTTTCTACCGATGTCCTAAAACTATGTTAGTAAAGTGGTGAATGGATTGGATCTTAGGCACACATATTATGTATAAGTCATCATGATAAAAGTGTAACAATACAGAGTGAGTGCAAAAAACACTTCAGCGTGCAAAAGTGAAATTGGGTTATTTACGTTACTGAAATTAGTCCTGATTTATGGGTCTTATATACGGGGCTTTCTTGATGTATATATCAAATCCGTACCGTCTAATAATCTTGTCACTAATTAAAAGTCTTGGGGTTGAAAATTTTATTCGAAAGAAAACTCATGTGGATCACATCGCCTTAAACTGTTAAAATTAAATGGGCACCTTTGAATATTCTTGTGGGCCACAAAAGTGTTATTTCGAGTAGATTTTTAGGCTCGTCCTTTATGAGGAGATTACCTACCTCATTCATGGTTTAGATTTTCATGGGACCTATCAAAAAAATTAAATAAATAAATAAGTACAAAAATAAAGTTTGATTGTCAGCGTTGAAACCAAGTGCGGCTTTTAACGTTAGAAACCATCTTGGGTCATCAGATTGTGGACTCACAGTGATGTATACATTGTATCCAATCCATCCATTTGATTTGGAAGGTTATTATGAGTTAAGAGTGTAAATTTAGGACATATCTAAAATGTGTGTGACCCATACAGAAAGAAAATAATAGTAGTTGTACAATAATCATTTACGTTATTACAGGTCCCACATAGTTCAGATTAGATTGAAAATTTTTCTCAAAGGTCAATATAGCAATGGTAACCATATAATCAATCCAGATCCCTATAAGTAGGACCCACATAAAAATAAATGTGTGTTAGATATATATATCATATAATGTAACTCCACCTTCTGATGCACGGTAAAACTTAAATAAGTTGCATGCATGTTTATGACAAAATATACATAGGCTAAATTATGTATCAATATGACATGCTATTAAAAGATCCAAGCCATCCATGTGTCTTTTAGGCCGAGATAGATACGATGAACCCTATCTATTACGTAAGTTACTTGAGTATCACTCCCATGTAAGACCTTAATTAGTAATCAAAACAAATCAAATACTTTATGAGTTTAATATATTTTTTTTAATATTATGGTGTACTGCATATAAATTATTTATAGGTAATTTCTGATCTGCTCCATTGGATTCCTCTTTTAATCATCAGGTGAGTAATCCCAACATGTTTCCTCTCCATATGATTAAAATAATTTGTTGTTGTGAATGACTTGATTAAATTGTTTATAAACTGATTAGTGCTGACATATTCTTGGATTATGAACATGTGAAAGACCTCTCATAAGGAGAGATGTATTTGACTGCTGATATGATTACTGCTGCATCAAACATTCATGCCTGGCATCATTAATACTCTTGTGCGATTACCTAGGGGACAACCCATTGTACCCACTAGAAGCCTACTATATGTGGAAGCCTGCCCAATGGGGGGGGGGGATGTGGGCTTTGGCCATGCCTACCAACGGTAGAAGCCTGCCAAGTGCAGATGCGGGTTGTCGATATCCAACTCAAGCAAGTGGACGGTTTCTATTTATACCCACATGATGCATCATCAGTATCATTCATAGCATACGCTTTAATTATTTGTATTGTATTTCTGATTTTTATGCTTTATGTGTATGTATTATTTTAATTGTACTGTGCACGAACCATGATGGGTTCACTCACTAGGCCTGGCTAGCTGACGGTTTATTGATGGAAAAACCGTACAGATGGAATTGAAGCATATATAACGGCTCAAGAACAAGAATATGAAGCCAAACCAGTAGATAATCCATAAGATCAGTGGCCGTATTTAACTGAAGACGAGCTTACATTGTTGGACCAGTAGAATAATTAAATGAGACATTTGTTTCCCATTTATTATTTTATTTCTGTTTTAGAATGACTTTAAATTTAAATTTTGTTATTTTCTTAATAACTTGATGATTCCAATGATTTAAATAAAAGTCTCATTTTATTTTATTTTATTTTTTTATTTTTATTTTCTTTTGATGTGTGGTGATAAATGTTTGAGACTAGATCAAGTTGATATAAATGTATTGATAGATGTTAATGGGAACATATAATTCAGATTTTATTGTACCTCTAGTAAATAATGTGACCCACTGATTTAAGTACATTAAGTGTACGAGTTGTGGTCCGTAACTCATGTTTGAGGGTGCACACTTAGTATGTGAATTTCGGGGCGTAACAGAATGGTATCAGAGAGAAGTTTTTATATAATTTAATGTGGCCTATAGGTAATGTGGCTCGCTCATGTACATAACTGGTAGGCCCCCTCGAAATTAGAAACACAACACTTAGGATGTTTTATTTGGATATTATTGTGAGAAATAATGAATTTGAGTGTACTCTAATTTGAGCATATTTTATATATATTGAGATGAATTAGTTTGACCCTAATTAATTTTTAGGATATTGGGTTCACAAAGTCCTGCTGGACAGTAATGGGCAGCAGGAATCACCCAACTTGTAAAATCCATAACTATAGAAGTATTTATCCGATCAAGGCGAACCAAAATCCTGATCGGTGATAGACAAGTAGAAATAAAAATAAAAGTAATTAGAAAAATTGAATCTGACTGTCATTATACTGATTCAGGGAGTTGGTATAGGCTAATCACAATTTATCAAAATTTAGACAGATCTAACTACAGGGATTTTAAAATTTTCTGTGGTTGGAAGATTTAGCTAAATTTTTCTGAGGAGAGTATATGCTTATAATAAGATCTACACAAAAATTTTGGATTTAATTTAAAGTTCCAAACAGTAATTATAACCACAACAGACAACTAGAAATCTAATTTGCCTAAAAAAAATGGTGTCTTGTCAGTTTAACTGACAATGTCATTCATTTGGATCATTATCTTTGATTAAAATAATAATTTTATCTAAATTATTTTATTTACAGGTTATTGTACAGTTAAAAATCCATAATCCCTACTAAAATTCAAATTCTTGTCTTATAGGAAAACTATGGCACCTAAGAAGATACGTAGCATCCGTGACTTAGTTCCTTCTACTAGCGCTATCATTCCTCATGACCTAGTAATGGACACCAATATTCTTGAAGAAGGTGAAACGACGAATAGAAATTAAGATGAGAATGAAGTCGAAGTGGACGAGGTTGAAGAGGGACTGCAAAATCCTATGTCTCCACCTGCAGCAGATCAAGGTAGGGCTGGACCAAACACCCAATTGCCTTTGTCTCCATCTGCAATGCCTGCTAATTTCGCTGGACCAAGCACCCAATTTCCTTTATCCCCCTCTGCAATGCATGCTAATTTTGCTGGACCTAGCACGCAGCCGTGGGACGTTGCGTTTGGATTAGTAAATCAAATGGCCGCCATGATGAAGCAACAACAAGAGCAATTTGCGGTTCAATGGAATATGTTGGCCAATATGAGCCAAGCACCTCAAGCTCATCATCAGGCATCACCAGTTAGGTCCGGGTAGACACGTGAAGTGGACCTCCATGAGAGATTCATAAAACTCCGGCCGCCAATATTTAAAGGTGCCACAGATCCTTCAATAGCAGAAGATTGACTAAAGCAAGTCAAGAAGATATTAGAAGCGATGAATTGCCCTGATATTGAGAAAGTGTGATTGGTGACTTTTATGCTTCAAGGTGAAGCAGATGTTTAGTGGAGATCGTCTAAAAGAATGGTTACAACTAATCATATATGGACTTGGAGAGGATTTCAAGACAAATTCAATGAGAAATACTTCCCTAAGGCCTACCGTAATTAAAAGATGTCTGAATTTTCAAAATTGGAGCAAGGGTCGATGACGGTAGCACAATATGAGGCGAAGTTCGCTGAACTATCAAGATATGTCCCGAAAATGATGGAAGATGAAGAATACAAGATCACTAAATTCGATGAAGGCCTTCGTCAAAATATTAGAACCAAGTTTTATTGTGATGATATTCAAAAGTACTCTGAAATTGTTGACAAGGCTCTTCGAGCTGAAAGGGATAGTAAGTGGTTCTTAAAGTCTCGGGTACAGATAAAAGAGATAGGAAGTCAGGTGAGGACTACTCCTAGCCAACGACAGCCGTTAGAGAAGAGGCAGCGAACTATTGGTCAAATTCAAGCTCACAGTAATCAAGATCAGTTTTTTTCTGGAAACTGTACCTATTGTGGGAAGTACAGACACAAATACCACTTTTGCAGAACCCGACTTAAGGATGTTGGCCAAATCCAACCACTTCAACAAATTCCTCCTCGGTTGCAACTTCCTGCACCATCTCAGCAGTCCGGGCAGTCTTCACAGGCATCACGATATCTACCTCCCAAGCCGCAACAGTATCAGCAGAACCGACCTCAGCAAACAGCTCGACCTTTAGTATCTCAGAATCAAGGGGGACAACCTTTCAGACAACAGACCACTCAAGCTAAAGTACATACTATAGCACCTGTCGAAGAACTATAACTAGATAACAATGTTATTGAAGGTACGGTTAATATACTCGATAAACCTGTTGCTGTATTATTTGATTCTGGAGCCACCATATCATTTATTTCTAGTGCCATAGTGAAAAGACTAGGGTTGAAACCTATTGACCTTAGTAAAGCAATTTCCGTAGAATCACCAGTGGGGAAAACTGTTACCTTGAATAAATTATGCAAGTCCTGTGAAGTCAATATATGCGGTGTTATAATGTCAGTTGATGCAGTAGTTATGGATATGATGTCATTCTCGGTATGGATTGGCTCTCCGCTAACCATGCTAAGATCGACTGTTATGCTAAGACCGTTACATTCTCTATTCCCGGGAAAGAATCTTTCCAAATTCTAGGAATACAGAGAGATAGTAACGTAGAACGTATTATAGTATTGAAGGAAGGGGAGTCACTAGAGTTGAGCATAGAACAAATTCCAATTGCAAGAGAGTATCCAGAAGTTTTTCAGGACATACCTGGATTACCGCCACGACGAGAAGTAGACTTTAGTATTGATCTATTACCAGGCACTGCCCCGATATCAATGCAACCGTATCGAATGCCGCCGGTTGAGCTAAAGGAGCTGAGGGAACAATTGGAAGGATTGAAGAACCAGGGTTTCATCAGGCCCAGTACATCACCATGGGGTGCACCGGTACTTTTTGTAAAGAAGAAGGATGGAAGCATGCGTTTATGCATAGACTATCGTCGACTAAATGAAGTGACGATTAAGAACAAGTATCCTCTGCCACGTATTGACGATTTATTTGATCAGCTGAAAGGAGCATGTTATTTCTCCAAGATTGATTTAAGATCAGTGTTCACTCCCCAAGTATAGGGTTGTGATGTAGTAATAATCTCGGTAAGACCGAGGTCGAATCCACAGGGACTGAAACCTGTACGTTATCTGAAACTAACTAGGACCAGATCTAGAATAAGATGAATTTTAAACTAAGTGTGATTTGAGGAATAATGGTGAAATAATAATCTAAACTTAAGAAATTCAGAAGTGAAAACTAGGGATTCAGAGGATCCACTTGTAGAGATCAGGGAGAACTACACTTGATTCATGAAAATCAATTGAACTTCCTTTGATGTAGTTTTGAAAAGATGAAAGGTATATGAATTAAAATGGATTCCATCACCAAACCATGCCCAGGAGACAAAGTAAACAATAGAATTAAACTAATTACCAACCAATCAATGTATGAAGGTTAGGAAGGGTACCGTCATCCGACCATGCCCAGGAGACGATGGTGAACAACAGGGCTTCCTGACGTCATAAACATAAAGAAGAGAAGAAATACTCAAAGCCACCGCAGATCTATTGTAATTTCAGTCACAACAAACCATTGAAAACTAAAAATATTCCCTTAATTAAACAAAAATCAACATCAGATCAATCTAAACAAAAGGCAAGCAAAGAGTTCCCATCACACTACAAGCTTCACCTCTTAGCCCTAGCTAAGAGGTTCAGCCCAACATGAATGGGCTGGATCCCTTAAAACAAAATAAAAGAAAAAGAAAAGAAAATAAAAATAAACACTACTCTGTCTCTCTGCCCCCCGCCACGATGCCGTCGTCTCCCCTTAGATCTGAATTGTATCCACCATCTCTCCACTGCCCAAGATCCCACGTCCCGGCTTTTTCTTTATTGCCCTCTCTCTGTCTTTTTATAGACAGCAACAAGCGGTCCAATTCTCTTTATGCTTCATCGTTCGCAGCAGACTCCTCACGGGACTCTGCTTCTGCACAAGAAAACGCAGAATTTTGTTGTGTTTGAAACAAATTCAAGGTGAAAGTGAATCCAGTCTGGTCACCCTGACCACCTAAGAATAGTTTAGACCCCCAATTCTGCATCTTGGATGGTCTGGATCATCAAATAGATCGAAGGAGATTGGCCGTCACACTTCTCAGAACTGATTTCCACGGCTCTGTTCTTGACAGTGAAATCATCTTGCGTACAGCGGTCTTTTTAGACATCTTTGCTCCGATCTTCCCGGTCCACCTTCTTGAGGACGATCGGTACTCATTTCCAGAGTGCCTGATCGGTTTGGATCATCTACCTGATCCCGATCACGGTCACCAAACGGCCCGGAGTATCTGTTTATCTCCGGACGCTGTTTCCTACGTAAGGCATGCGAAAACCGGATGCTTGCGTTAAAGGTGGGGCCCGCATTCGATGATGTTTGCAGCATCACTTCCGTCCGCATGATTAGTGAGGTCGATTTAAGCCATGAGACAAAATCTGAATTGGATCCGAGTCTTGGATGGGCCATACCATCAACCGACGTAGCTATGGCTACGTGTCGTTATGAGCTCGTTCTTATGCATAGATGCTTGGTAACGATGAGGTTTTGACCAAAATTCTCTCCTGATCTCGCTGAACGTCTCGGATCATCCGTCAGAATGATGGGTGGGGCCCACTGTCAAAACCCAGCAGAAGCACGTACGTCACTGGACTTTTTTTTCTCTCACTATTTGGATGTTTTGTTCAAAAATAGGTGGGGTCCACTGCAATGCCTGTCCTAAAAATCCACTCCCTCCATCAGATCATGTACGTAGTGTTGGCCCATGGCCTCAAGTTTGGAGTAGATCCGACATCAGAGTGGGCCATACACTCAACCGATGTGTGTATAACATTCACCGTTAAAATTACCATTTGCTTCACGTCAATGCCATGCATGACACCAATATTTACAGATTTGCCATCCTATTTTCTTATAACTTCTGCCGTCCGTATCTCCTTACTGTATCGTCCAAAAGAGGTGAAATTTGACGGGTATCCACCGTTTTTCATGCTCTTTCCATCGGTTCATTTCGGGTCCCAAACTCCCAAGGATGTCCAAGATATTTTTTAATGGTTATTGTCTGATCTTGTCCATTGGGTCACTTACATACTGATCCAAGGGCTGAATTTTGACATGTACGGTTAATTTATGGTCCTTGGGCCATGTATGAAGATTCGACCCAAACGGATGGTGAGAACCTTGTGATCTTATATTCTGGTTGACTTTCAGGCCACATGAACTTCAGTTTCTTGGTTTTCGCAGATCTCTAGCATGTACATCCGTCGATCTTGGTCCCCTGGAGTCCGTCCCTTGGTTTTGTGAAATCTGAGCATTAAATCTCGGCTTTTAGCATCTTTTTCAGTTCACGCTGGCAAATGTACCTTGCATCACAAACACGATTAAAATAGGGCATTAAATGGTATCATGTTCGTAAATCCAAGCAATAGTTGGGGTCTGATATGCAATATTTGACCCTCAACACAACCCCCAACCAGCATTTTGCTAGTCCCGAGCAAAGTATGCGAAAAATAAATTGAGAATTATGAGACAATCCCTATGAACACGAGTGATTAGTAAAGAATAATCGAGATGTGAAAAGGCGACGATTCATGAATGTTGGGTATTCCTTTTTCCTTGACTCCAATGTGCAACAAACTTCATAATCAAGTTCAAAATATTAATCCCTTGATTAGAAAATTTTTAAACATTAGGACCCATGAGTGTAAAGTGTAACTCGGCTTAGCAACATTAAGATTCACTTCTTTATTTCATGATATCATTGGTAACGAATAAGAGAATTCATGACAACCCAAAACAAAACATGCCTCATAAATCATCCTACCAACTTTGATTTGATTTTGATATTCTTCTTTTTTTCTTTTTTCTTTTTTATTATTATTAAAAGAATGTCAAGAGGGGAATCAAATTATCACCTATAGGGAGCAAACCTATGGTGAAATTAGTCGTCCAACTCTTTTCAACTGTTAACCATGGGAAATCGAATCCACACCTATAGGGAGCAAACCTATGGTGAAGATTAATTGCCCAACCTTTTCAATTCTTTTTTTTTTTTTTATACCCTGATGGCAAAATATTTCAGGCCGGTTCCTTTCATGCTCAGTGATTACCAAGTTAATCCTTCAATATGGAACTGAAACCTTAATGTGTAAGCGAGATGTGATATGTGAAATCATGGCTCAATCAATGTTTACAACTTCTAATCATGGATTAACAATTCAAGCTTAACTGTGAAATCTAACAGACAACGGAATCTAAGAGTCACAAATTACCAACATCACTTATCTTGTAATTCTAAATCAAAGATGGCTGTCAAAATCACTTCGAATTCACAAGAAATTTCGGAAAAAATTTAAAAATTTTCACAATTTTTGCTCAAGACGAAGAAAACACTGATTAGGTAACCTAATCTCCCACCCCCAACCTAAAAGCTACATTGTCCTCAATGTAAAAGATATGAGTATGCAATGCACATGGGACAACGAAAATAACTGAGAAGTGATGGGAAGATAGTACCTGGATAACGAATCGAGAGACTTCCAAAGATATCTACGTAAGAGCGGGTCAGCGCAAGAGAGAAACCAACAGAAGTAAAACAAGAATAACCAAAAAATAAAAAAAATCCTACCTACACCACTTTCGCAGGTGCTCTCGATTGCATTTAGCATATGCAACAAGCCTTTAAACCCCTAGGTTGCCCCTAGTGGACGAGTTGTAGTCTCGTGAGGGTTTACAGCAATGTTACCCACAAACATTGAACTAACTAACCATGCTGCAAGGTTCATCTTCTGGCCAGTATCTTGATAAGTTTCTCAGTAAGTTTCTCAACAAGATCATCCAAAAGCCTTTTTTTGCAACAGGCTTGGGCGCCCTGGAGCATGACTTTCCAGAGAGACTTATGTACCTCATAAGAAATTTTCCATTGCATTGCTTGAGGTAACCAGAGTATGTACGATTCACCTGTGACAGAAGAAGTTTCAATGTTAGTATCCCATGGTGAATCAGAGACTACAAGTAGATAAAGTTTAGAAAATTTCGCAAAAAGTGATGTAGCCTTAACACATTTCGAAGTGTCAAACTTCGGTTCAATTTTCAGCTCCTCCTCCTTTAATGGTAGACGTTTAGGATCAGGGGAAGAAGGAGCTTCAAAATAAGGGTTCTCTCGGTCAGTGATAACTACCGAGATGTTGTCTTGCAAGGCATCCACTTTGTCTTTTGACATGGGATCGTTTGACTTTGCAAAGTGTGCCCAGCAATTATCAAAAAAGTCGGAAATTTCAACTGAGAGTGACTTATTTTCCTCATTGAAGTCTGTAATGAGATGCTCAAGGACTCCCTCGCCCTTAAAAGTATCTGAAGATATGCTCTCTTGCTCCAGCCCTGCACAAACATATTGAAGATCAAAAGGGGAAGCATCGATAGGATCACTTTGTTCATTGAAACTACTCAATCGAGGCGTTGAACTGTCCAACGTGTACAGCTCAGGTGGTGGTCTCAATTGAGTGATTTCAAATTCCAGAGTCGTAGCAATCAGCTCGTCCTTCTCCTGAATCACATTATCATTCAATTCAAGAGAGTGGTCCAAACATGTCTCACAGAAGTTGGAAGGGTCGGTTCTAATGAGCTTATCTTCCACTTTTAAATCAGACATGTTAGGTGAGTGGAGTAGCTCAGTATGACCGATCACTTCGTGTGCTTCTTGAGCATTGACCTGGACCACACTTGAGATTGATTCCAGGGGAATTTGGGTTGTGCTCTCATGAATCTCATCCCAATACTCTTCAGCTTCCAATTCAGTGCAGTACACACTTGAGATGGGATCGCTTTCCTTACATTCTAAATTCGGTTGAGGTTTGAATAAACTAACCTCAACCTCATCATTGAGATCATGTGTATCATGTAAGGAAAGTGTGTCATCATCACTGTATTTGAAAGACACCCATGTATCTCCATCATTGTTTTGAACAGTCAGTGAGATCGACTCATCGGGAATTTGAACCGTATGCTCATTATTGGAATCCAACTCCTCATTCCAAATTCCAGATTTCTCTAAAAGCAAGTGAGGATCACTTTCCTTGCATTGTATTTCTGGATTGGATTGTAGTTGGGATGAGCGAGCTTCCTCTATCCTTTCAAGGCGCGAATTGAGTACTTCCATCGCTTTTCTCATTTCCGTGAGGCATTCCATGGTAAACTGAATTGAATCCTCTTGGATCGTTTCTGGTTGGTTCTCAATGGTAGGGTATCCAAGAGAATAATCATTACATGTTGTTGGTTCATCTTCCCAGTTTTGATGGTTCCACTGGTTATAGTCATACGGGTCATCGGTCGGGAGTTGATACGCGTTATCATTCCAATAATCACGTACTGTTTTCTTAACTCGTGGAATGCAATTATTTTCCCGTAGATAATCACCGAAGGACTTCTTAATCGGTGGAGCATCATGTTTCAATTGGTTGAAGTAATTTTCAGAAAATATTTGAGGCATAGGCTGTTTTCCATCATTATCTTCATACATCAAAAAATTTTCCCAAGATTCCTTAGCTATCTCAGCACATATACGTTCCAACTCTTGCATAGTAAAACCCTAATTCTGAATCTAATCCTAAGAATAAAATAATCCTACAGCAATATGAGATCCAGAAAGAAGAGAAAGAATTTAGAAAGAAATTACCGAATTAAAAGTGTATGTCAGGATCCTACAAAACAGGAAAACAGGTTAGTTTCTAAAAATCAAACAGAAAGACAAAAATCTAAAACTAAAATTAGTGAAATCCTAATCTTAAACTAATTCCAAAACTAATTGATTTCAAAAATACGTAACCGTCAGTCCCCGGCAACGGCGCCAAAAACTTGTTCACTCCCCAAGTATAGGGTTGTGATGTAGTAATAATCTCGGTAAGACCGAGGTCGAATCCACAGGGACTGAAACCTGTACGTTATCTGAAACTAACTAGGACCAGATCTAGAATAAGATGAATTTTAAACTAAGTGTGATTTGAGGAATAATGGTGAAATAATAATCTAAACTTAAGAAATTCAGAAGTGGAAAACTAGGGATTCAGAGGATCCACTTGTAGAGATCAGGGAGAACTACACTTGATTCATGAAAATCAATTGAACTTCCTTTGATGTAGTTTTGAAAAGATGAAAGGTATATGAATTAAAATGGATTCCATCACCAAACCATGCCCAGGAGACAAAGTAAACAATAGAATTAAACTAATTACCAACCAATCAATGTATGAAGGTTAGGAAGGGTACCGTCATCCGACCATGCCCAGGAGACGATGGTGAACAACAGGGCTTCCTGACGTCATAAACATAAAGAAGAGAAGAAATACTCAAAGCCACCGCAGATCTATTGTAATTTCAGTCACAACAAACCATTGAAAACTAAAAATATTCCCTTAATTAAACAAAAATCAACATCAGATCAATCTAAACAAAAGGCAAGCAAAGAGTTCCCATCACACTACAAGCTTCACCTCTTAGCCCTAGCTAAGAGGTTCAGCCCAACATGAATGGGCTGGATCCCTTAAAACAAAATAAACGAAAAAGAAAAGAAAATAAAAATAAACACTACTCTGTCTCTCTGCCCCCCCCACGATGCCGTCGTCTCCCCTTAGATCTGAATTGTATCCACCATCTCTCCACTGCCCAAGATCCCACGTCCCCGGCTTTTTCTTTATTGCCCTCTCTCTGTCTTTTTATAGACAGCAACAAGCGGTCCAATTCTCTTTATGCTTCATCGTTCGCAGCAGACTCCTCACGGGACTCTGCTTCTGCACAAGAAAACGCAGAATTTTGTTGTGTTTGAAACAAATTCAAGGTGAAAGTGAATCCAGTCTGGTCACCCTGACCACCTAAGAATAGTTTAGACCCCCAATTCTGCATCTTGGATGGTCTGGATCATCAAATAGATCGAAGGAGATTGGCCGTCACACTTCTCAGAACTGATTTCCACGGCTCTGTTCTTGACAGTGAAATCATCTTGCGTACAGCGGTCTTTTTAGACATCTTTGCTCCGATCTTCCCGGTCCACCTTCTTGAGGACGATCGGTACTCATTTCCAGAGTGCCTGATCGGTTTGGATCATCTACCTGATCCCGATCACGGTCACCAAACGGCCCGGAGTATCTGTTTATCTCCGGACGCTGTTTCCTACGTAAGGCATGCGAAAACCGGATGCTTGCGTTAAAGGTGGGGCCCGCATTCGATGATGTTTGCAGCATCACTTCCGTCCGCATGATTAGTGAGGTCGATTTAAGCCATGAGACAAAATCTGAATTGGATCCGAGTCTTGGATGGGCCATACCATCAACCGACGTAGCTATGGCTACGTGTCGTTATGAGCTCGTTCTTATGCATAGATGCTTGGTAACGATGAGGTTTTGACCAAAATTCTCTCCTGATCTCGCTGAACGTCTCGGATCATCCGTCAGAATGATGGGTGGGGCCCACTGTCAAAACCCAGCAGAAGCACGTACGTCACTGGACTTTTTTTTTTCTCTCACTATTTGGATGTTTTGTTCAAAAATAGGTGGGGTCCACTGCAATGCCTGTCCTAAAAATCCACTCCCTCCATCAGATCATGTACGTAGTGTTGGCCCATGGCCTTAAGTTTGGAGTAGATCCGACATCAGAGTGGGCCACACACTCAACCGATGTGTGTATAACATTCACCGTTAAAATTACCATTTGCTTCACGTCAATGCCATGCATGACACCAATATTTACAGATTTGCCATCCTATTTTCTTATAACTTCTGCCGTCCGTATCTCCTTACTGTATCGTCCAAAAGAGGTGAAATTTGACGGGTATCCACCGTTTTTCATGCTCTTTCCATCGGTTCATTTCGGGTCCCAAACTCCCAAGGATGTCCAAGATATTTTTTTAATGGTTATTGTCTGATCTTGTCCATTGGGTCACTTACATACTGATCCAAGGGCTGAATTTTGACATGTACGGTTAATTTATGGTCCTTGGGCCATGTATGAAGATTCGACCCAAACGGATGGTGAGAACCTTGTGATCTTATATTCTGGTTGACTTTCAGGCCACATGAACTTCAGTTTCTTGGTTTTCGCAGATCTCTAGCATGTACATCCGTCGATCTTGGTCCCCTGGAGTCCGTCCCTTGGTTTGTGAAATCTGAGCATTAAATCTCGGCTTTTAGCATCTTTTTCAGTTCACGCTGGCAAATGTACCTTGCATCACAAACACGATTAAAATAGGGCATTAAATGGTATCATGTTCGTAAATCCAAGCAATAGTTGGGGTCTGATATGCAATATTTGACCCTCAACAATCAGGATATCATCAACTGCGTATTAAGGAGCCAGATATTTATAAGACGACCTTCAGGACCCACTATGGGCACTATGAATTTTGGTTATGCCCTTTGGTCTGACCAATGCTCCAACTGTGTTCATGGATTTAATGAATAGAGTATTTCAGCCATATCTTGATCAATTTGTCATCGTATTTATTGATGATATACTGATCTATTCGAAGATTAGAGAAGATCATGAAGCACATCTAAGAACTACTCTACAGACGCTGAAGGACAATCAACTATATGCCAAATTCTCTAAGTGTGAATTTTGGAAGCACAATGTTAAATTTCTAGGACATGTAATTACAAAGGACGGTATTGAAGTTGATCCAGCCAAGATTGAAGCAGTGATGAAGTGGGAGCAGCCCAAGAGTATAACTGAAGTTAGGAGCTTTATGGGACTCGCCGGGTACTACAGGAGGTTCATCAAAGACTTCTCAAAAATTTGTGGCCCATTAACAAGTCTGACTCGAAAGGGTGTGCCTTTTGAATGGACTGATAAATGCGAAGAAGCATTTGTTATATTAAAGAAGCTTTTAACATCTACTCCTGTTCTCACTCTTCCAAAGGAGGGAGTAAAGTTTGTCCTATATACTAACGCGTCAATTTTGGGCTTTGGTTGTGTACTGATGCAAGAAGATAAGGTAATTGCATATGCGTCAAGGCAATTGAAGAATCATGAATGTAATTATCCAACTCATGATTTAGAATTGGGCGCAATCGTGTTTGCTTTAAAGATTTAGCGGCATTATTTATATGGCGAAAGATTCGATCTTTTCACAGATCACAAGAGCCTTCGATATTTGTTTTCCCAAAAAGACTTGAATATGAGACAACGAAGATGGGTCGAATTCCTGAAAGATTATGATTTTGAGCTATTATATAATCCTGAGAATGCAAACCTTGTGGCAGATGCCCTTAGTAGGAAGCAACATAAGCAGCAAATCATAGCTAGACTAATGGTTCAAGAGTGGCAGATGATGAACTATGTGAAGGATTTTGATGTTGAACTACAGTTCTGAGAATAATGTATTCGCTTATGTAATATAACATTACAACAGACATTGAAGGAAAGAATCATAGAAGCACAAGGAAATGACGAGTGGTTAATGAAAATGGTGACTAAGCACCAAGGTGATGAGACATCATTTTGGAAAG
The DNA here is from genome assembly GCA_021015155.1 of Magnolia officinalis. Taxonomy (NCBI): domain Eukaryota; kingdom Viridiplantae; phylum Streptophyta; class Magnoliopsida; order Magnoliales; family Magnoliaceae; genus Magnolia; species Magnolia officinalis. Next base: position 26,869 of record JAJHSJ010002448.1, read on the forward strand.
TGTGGGAAGATAAGGGAATTCGCGGTATCGCGGTCGTCTTTGCGTGCCCAATATTCCAGAACTGAAGGAAGAAATTTTGAAGGAAGCGCACAAAACTAAGTTCACTATTCATCTGGGAGGTACTAAGATGTACTAGAATGTAAAGCGTTCATTTTGGTGGCAAAACCTGAAGAAAGATATAGCTAATTATGTTTCTCGATGTTACACCTGTCAACAAGTAAAGGCCGATCACCAAAACCCGTCAAGACTATTGCAGCCTTAAAAATACCAGAATGGAAGTGGGATTGCATTTCCATGGACTTCATAGTTGGACTTCCTATGACCCAGAGGAAGCACGATTCGATATGGGTGATCGTTGACCGATTAACAAAATCAGCACATTTCATTCCTATTCGTATTACTTATTCAATGGACATTCTTGCCAAACTATATATCAAAGAAGTAGTGCGATTACACGGCATACCTAGTTCTATTGTGTCAGATCGCGACCCTCGTTTTACTTCGCGATTCTAGACTAGTTTACAGGAAGTCATGGGTATGACTTTGGACTACAGCACAGCTTATCATCCACAATCTAATGGACAGACTGAGTGTGTGAATCAAATACTTGAAGATTTGTTACGTGCATGCGCTCTCGATTTCAAAGGTACTTAGGACGATAACTTACATTTTGCTGAATTTGCTTATAATAATAGTTATCAAACAAGTATTGGTATGGCTCCGTATGAAGCATTGTATGGACGCCCCTGCCGTGCTCCTAACTGTTGGATCGAAATAGGAGAGAAAGGTTTGATTGGACCAGATATTGTCCAAGAGGCTTCTGAGAAGGTGGAGTTCATTTGGAAACGACTTCAAGTAGCTCAAAGTCGACAAAAGAGTTACGCAGATAACCGAAGACGTGATTTGGAATTCTCAGTAGGGGATCATGTATTTGTAAAAGTCTTACCAATGAAGGGTCTGATGCGATTCAGTACAAAAGGAAAGCTTGCCCCTCGGTTTATTGGGCCTTTTGAGGTGTTAGATCGAGTGGGAGCTATAACATATAGACTCGCGCTACCTCCACAGTTGTCAAGTGTTCACAACGTCTTTCATGTGTCAATGCTAAGGAAGTATGAAAGAAACGCCTCGCATATCATCGATTGACATGATCTCGAGCTTCAGGAAGATACATCTTACATGGAAAAGCCTGTTCGTATTTTAGATCGCAAGGAACATATTTTAAGAACTAAGACAGTATCACTAGTCAAGGTGTTATGGAATCATCACGGAGTCGATGAAGCATCGTGGGAGAAGGAAGCTGAAATACGCGGGAAGTATCCACACTAATTTGAAGAATAGCTTAGGTAAATTTCGAGGACGAAAATTTTCTTTTAGGGGGTTAGAATGTAACAACTCCAAAATTTTACGGTTTCTTAAATTTTAAAATTTTAAAATTTTATTTTTTTAAAAGAGATTAAAACAGTTACAACCTCTCTCATCGTTATCTTATCCGAACGACTCTATTTTCTTTATAAGGAGGGACACTTCTCGTCGATTAAAAGAGAGAGAGAGAGAGAGAGAGAGAGAGAGAGAGAGAGAGAGAAATTAGTGGAAGGACGGCTTGTAGAGGTTAGTACTTACTATATTTTAATTTAGATTTTTTTTCTTTATGTTATTATATCTTGGGTCTACGTGATGGACGGTGTGGATCTACCACGGGTGCAATGCATGTGCACATATATCATATGTGTGCATATGCACGATGCACCATGGAACGCCTTACGCATGTAACAAGAAATTAAAGGAAACACGTAAGTCTTTTTGTTTATTTTACTTGAATCACATATTTGACTTATTTTGCATATATGGCCCGATCAATTCCGTCCATTAGGTTCCAATGACCAAAATATGAGAAACCTCTAAAAATTAGGCTAAATTAAGGTTTTGGTAAGCAACAATATGCAAAATAAGATTCATTAGGCAGTCACCATTGGAATATCCATCGGGGCCACAGGGAGTTCCGATGGAGATACCAATTATTTTGACTATTAAAATATAATTGGGTGGACCAATGAACAAATTGGATTTTACATAGAAAGTTAGGAGGGTTTGAAATCAGAAATGCATATGTTTTAATGGTGTAAGAACGGTCAGTGTTGGTTCATGGTAGTATGATCCATCAGAATAACGAATCTACCTCATTTTTCTACCAATGTCCTAAAACTATGTTAGTAAAGTGGTGAATGGATTGGATCTTAGGCACACATATTATGTATAAGTCATCATGATAAAAGTGTAACAATACAGAGTCCGTGCAAAAAACACTCTAGCGTGCAAAAGTGAAATTGGGTTATTTACGTTACCGAAATTAGTCCTGATTTATGGGCCTTATATACGGGGCTTTCTTGATGTATATATCAAATCCGTACCGTCTAATAATCTTGTCACTAATTAAAAGTCTTGGGGTTGAAAAATTTATTCGAAAGAAAACTCATGTGGATCACATCGCCTTAAACTGTGAAAATTAAATGGGCACCTTTGAATATTCTTGTGGGCCACAAAAGTGTTATTTCGAGTAGATTTTTAGACTCGTCCTTTATGAGGAGATTACCTATCTCATTCATGGTTTAGATTTTCATGGGACCTATCAAAAAAATTAAATAAATAAAGAAGTACAAAAAATAAAGTTTGATTGTCAGCGTTGAAACCAAGTGCGGCTTTTAACGTTAGAAACCATCTTGGGTCATCAGATTGTGGACGCACAGTGATGTATACATTGTATCCAATCCATCCATTTGATTTGGAAGGTTATTATGAGTTAAGAGTGTAAATTTAGGAAATATCTAAAATGTGTGTGACCCATACAGAAAGAAAATAATAGTAGTTGTACAATAATCATTTACGTTATTACAGGTCCCACATAGTTCAGATTATATTGAATTTTTTTTTCAAAGGTCAATATAGCAATGGTAACCATATAATCAATCCAGATCCCTGTAAGTTTGATCCACATAAAAATAAATGTGTGTTAGATATATATATCATATAATGTAACTCTACCTTCTGATGCACGGTAAAACTTAAATAAGTTGCATGCATGTTTATGACAAAATATACATAGGCTAAATTATGTATCAATATGACATGCTATTAAAAGATCCAAGCCATTCACGTGTCTTTTAGGCCGAGATAGATACGATGAACCCTATCTATTACGTATGTTACTTGAGTATCACTCCCATGTAAGACCTTAATTAGTAATCAAAACAAATCAAATACTTTATGAGTTTAATATATATTTTTTAATATTATGGTGTACTGCATATGGATTATTTAAAGGTAATTTCTGTTCTGCTCCATTGGATTCCTCTTTAAATCATCAGGTGAGTAATCCCAACATGTTTCCTCTCCATATAATTAAAATAATTTGTTGTTGTGAATGACTTGATTAAATTGTTTATAAACTGATTAGTGCTGACATATTCTTGGATTATGAACATGTGAAAGACCTCTCATAAGGAGAGATGTATTTGACTGCTGATATGATTACTGTTACATCAAACATCCATGCCTGGCATCATTAATACTCTTGTGCGATTACCTAGGGGACAGCCCATTGTACCCACTAGAAGCCCACTATATGTGGAAGCCTGCCCAACGGGGGGGATGCGGGCCTTGCCCATGCCTACTAGTGGTACACTACGTGAGAAATGGAAAAAAATGACGGATTTCAAGACGGTTCTGGACCGTCTCTAAAATTGCTTGGTTTAAAGACGCTTTAGAGACGGCCGTAAACCGTCTCTAAAATTTTAGACGGCTCTTGACCGTCCCTAATATTGTCTAAAAATGTTGCATGTCCAGAAATTATTTAAGACGGTCCTTAACCGTCTTATTGCGGTCATCTGAGACGGTCAATGACCGTCCGCATTAGAGACGGTCCTGGACCGTCTTATATGCGGTAATTTGAGACGGTCATTGCCCGTCCACATTAAAGACGGTCATTGGCTGTCTTTTACTTGTAAAATGAGACTGTCAAAGACCGTCTCTATTAGAGAAGGTCCTTAGCCGTCTTATAGCCATGCCAAAAACCGTCTCTCATAGAGACTGTCGATGACCGTCTCTATTAGAGACTGTGAAAGACCATCTCTGTTACAGACTGCCAATAACTATCCCTATTAAAGACTGTCAGTGACCGTCTCTATTAGAGACAGTCCTTAGCCGTCTTATCGCGCTGTCAAAAACCATCTCCATTAGAGACTGTCAACAACCGTCCCTAATAGAGACAGTCAATGACCGTCTCTAATAGAGACGGTCCTAAACCGTCTCTAATGCAATGAACAATGTTTAAGAAAAATTTAAATTTAAAAAAAAAAAAAAAAAAAAACTGTGATTTTATAAAAATCTAGATTTTGAAAAAAAAAATTAAGAACTTTGAATAATGTTGATAATTTTGAAAAAAAAAAAGATTTCGATAAAAAAATGATATTTTGAAAAAGAAAATTTAAAAAATTAAACAAAATTGTGAAAAAATTGACGAATTGTAAAAAAAAATAAATATATTTTTTAAAAAGAAAATTAGATTTTGTATTTTGACAAGAAAAATTAAAAATTTATATAACAAAAGCGAGATTTAAAAAATGATATTTTTAAAAAGAAAATTTAAAAAATTAAACAAATTTGTGAAAATTTTGACAAATTGTAAAAAAAAAATATATTTTTTAAAAAAGAAAACTGAATTTTGTATTTTGACAAGAAAAATTGAAAAGTTAGATAACAAAAGTGGGATTTTGATGATATGTTGTATATCATTGCCACCCCTATGTTTCTCCAACCCATTTTTAGGCCAGGTAATAATGTAAAAATGTTTTAATTTTTTAAATAATTTGTTGGTAAAAATGTGTGTGTGTGTGTGTGTGTCTATATATATATATATATATATATATATATAAAATTAAAGGTAATATTTAAATGATTTGTAATATCACATCAAAAAGAATATTGAAAAGTTCAGAAATTTTAACTGTGTTTAAGAAAAATTTTGAGAACAAAATAATGCTTTTGAAGGAAAAAATCAGCATTTTGAAATTTTTGAGGAAAAAATTAAAATATGAGAAATAAAAATTCAAAATTTGTATTTTAAATTTGATGGATTTTCCTGATGGATGGAGTAGATGCTAGACACACAACCCAGTAGTGGACCTAGGGTTCGTGTCCCTTCACAAATTTCTACATGGGAAGATCCTAAGCTTTCAATAACTATCCATAAGTTGATAATAAAGTAAAATAATTAAATGATTAAAGGTCAAATTATATCAATAAAAATTAAATCCCATTGTGGTTTCTTAGAATAAAGGGGAATTTACTATTATGAGACGCGTTTTGTACTTTAGCCTGTGGGCTTGGATCATTAAAAAATGATCCAAGCCGTTCACATGATAGGTCTCACCTTAGATTGAGTGACCCAAAAATGAAATTTTACCTATCATTGAAATATTTCAACAAGTTGATCATTCGACTCTTTTTCTTTATAGATTTTCTACTTTAACTTTTGAGTAATTAAATAATTGAAATATTTCAATCTAGAAGTATTTTTGAACATCCTGTCTAAGGTGAATCACGTTGTCTAAATGATTTGGGTTATCATAAAGGACCCTAGTCCTACATTCCTTCGCTTTCATTCCTCATTAGATTTGTGGTCCCCTACACACATTTTTTCTCAAACCCGTGGGTTACCCTTTTAGAGTTGTGCATAAATCCAAATGAGAGAAATTTTCAACCCGACACTTCTCATGATTGCTTGCTGGCTCTTCCATCACCCCATATCTTCTCCTTTTTTGGTTGAGTAGAGAAAAGTGTATTTGGGGTTGTGCCATCAAAAAATTAATGTTTGTATTCTTTAAAAAATTCTTGTAAATTATATATTCATTCTTTAGCTTCATTAATGTATTTGGAACATTAAAAAAATCATGTGTATGTGACCGAGTTGATTAAAGAGAGCTTTTTTTTTTTTTGAAAACCACGTATGCCGCCAGCATCTGCCACCCTCTCCTTACAACGATAATGGCTGCCGCAGAGAGAGGTGGAGGTGCTGGTTGTGATGGAGACGAAGTGTAAGGCCGGGATCTTGGAGATGAAGAGACATAGAAGACCAGCAGAGATGCCGGTTATGGCCTCCATGGTTATATCTCCCAGAAATACAGGTAAGGGTATATAAAATCCCCAATTATTGGATTCCAATCCAAGCTCTAGAAACTGGATCTTGTAATCCCTAATTGTGTGATTTAAATCCCTAATCCATGAACGAATATATGGGATTAAGGATCTGAAATCCTAATTGTATCTGGATTAGGGATCTGGGTTTTGAAATCCCTAATTGTAATTTGGAATTGGGGATGAGGATCTGAAATTCCCAATTTGGGATTTGGGATTTGAAATCCCTAGCCGTATTTGGGTTTTCTGTGGTGAGGTCCACTACATATTTTTATCTGCCTCATTCTTTGGGTTATGCCCTAAAATAATATCTCAAAATGGATCGACGGTGTGGATACAACACATACATCATAATGGGGCCCAATATATGATTATGAATGTTTTAAGGAAACCCTTCTCCATTACATTTAAGTGAGTTACTTGTTACTCTTACCAGAGTAAACTCTATGGGGTCCACCGTTATTTATTTATTTTATCCACTCCATTCATCCATGTTAACAGAAAATTTGAGGTCTAAAGAACAAAAAGGAAGCATATCCAAAGCTCAAGTGGACCATACCACAGGAAATAGTGTGATTGATCGAACCTCAACCATTTAAAATTTCTTGGAGGCCATAGAAGTTTTTGATCAAGCTGATGTTTGTGTTTTCTATTCATTCATATATTTTTGATATTATGAACAACCTTTAACTGTTTTTGGACAATCTAATCAGTTCAAATTGAAAAGTAAATAACTTCAGATGTTTAAATCAAAATTCACTCAAATTGTTGATCAATCTTGTTTGCCCAATATCTTTCTCATATGTAGTATGATTGAGGCGAGTAACCGTTTTGGATGTTGGTCGGTGCTCTATGGGTCCCACCATGATGTATATGTTTCATCCATGCCGTCCATCCATTTTTACAAATCATATTAGGGTCTGATACCAAAAATGAGAGGGATATAAATCTCAAGTGGACCACACCACATGAAAAAATAGTGATTGGATATCCACATTAAAACCCTCCTAAGGCCCATTGTACTTTTTAGTTGACATCCTATCTGTTGATTAGGTCATACATGCCCAGATGAAGGGAAAAAAAAAATATCAGATTGATCCATAACTTTATATGGCCCCCAAAAGGTATTTAATGGTCGACGCTCATTCAACACTGTTTCCTATAATGTGGTCCAGTTGAGATTGGGATATACCTCATTTTTTTTGTCTCATACCATAAAATGAAATAAAAAATAGATGGATGGCAATGATGAAACATGCACATACATCATGGTGGGGCCCACAGAGAACCGTCCACGTGACCCATGACCGCTCGTGAGAGAGACTTGAAGTCTCTCTCACTCTCACTCTCGCGCCCTCTCTCACTCTCTCGCTCTCTGTCCCCTCTCTCTCTCTCTCTCTCTCTCTCTCTCTCTCTCTCTCTCTCTCTCTCTCTCTCTCTCTCTCTCTCTCTCAGATGGACGACGTGGACGAAGTGGACCATACCATAGGAAACAGTGAGAATAATGATTTCCACCGTTGAAATCTTCCTATGGCCTACAGTGATTTTTATTTGTCATCCAACCTGTTCAATAGATCACAAATACATGGATGAAAGGAAAACTAAAATATCAACTTGATCCAAAACTTAAATGGCCTCCCAAATTCTTTTAATGGTAGACGTTCAATTTATACTATTTCCTATGATGCGGTCCACTTCAGATTTTTATAGGCTTCATTTTTGAGCTTATGTAATAAAATTTTATGTTAAAATGGATGGATGGAGTGGATAAAATGAATAAATCATTTTTTGTCTCATAGGATTTACTCCATACCCTTGGGAATGGATTGACTACTCCCCCTCACACCAGCCAATGACTGGTGGTTAGTGCTCTATGGCTCCCATCATGATGTATGTGTTTCATCCATGCCATCCATATATTTTTACAGATAATTTTACAATATGAGACCAAAAATAAGATATATGCAAATCTCAAGTGGACCACATTACAGGAAACAGTGTTGAATGAGCATTGACCATTAAAATATGATCAATAGCCATAAAAGTTTTGGATCAAGCTGATTTTTGTTTTTATCCCTTCATCTAGTCCTGTATGACCAAATCAACAGATTGGATGTCAAATAAACAGTACAGTGGGCCTTAGGAGGATTTTAATGGTGGATATCCAATCACTATTGTTCTCATGTGGTGTGGACCACCTGAGATTTATATCCCTCTAATTTTTGGCATAAAGCCCTAATATAATTTTTAAAAATGGATGGACGGCATGGATGAAACACATACATCACGGTGGGGCCCACAGAGCACCGTCCACTCTCGCCCAAACCTACCCATTTTCCCTCGCCGCCCTGCCTCTCTCTCCCTCTCTCTCAGTACCCCTGCCCTCCGAGCGCCATCATCTGGCTCTCTCTCTCACCCTCTTCCTCTCCCATGATCTCTCTCCTTCTCAATCTCAGATCTCTCTCTCCTTCTCCCTCTCCCTCTCGATCTCTCTTGCGATCTGCTTCTCTCCCTCTCTCTCTCTCTCTCTCTTGCGATCTGCTTCTCTCTCTCTCTCTCTCTCTCTCTCTCTCTCTCTCTCTCGCTCTGACTCTCGATTTGCACGTATGTGCCCGCATCCACCAGCCGCTAAAACCTACCGCATCTTTGTTCATCAACGGCAATAGAAAGTTGTTGAGCTCCCACCTGCTGCCAATCTGAGAAGGTGATGTTGCATTTTGATTTTTAGTCTTCATTTTGGTTATGAATCTCTATTTGGATGACTGGATCATGGAAAGTTGTTTTGAGGATTTTTGCATGTAAGGTGTATGTTGATATGCTTGTGAGAATACCAGATTTGGTTTGTGATTTGATTGGAAGCCCATGAGGACCCCCTCCTGATGCAAATGTTTTATGCCCACTGACCACCTACTGTATGCAGCTGGGCCTTATTTCATGTTTCTACAGCTAACTCCTTGACATTCAAATCATTTTCATCCTTTTGAATGTTTTGAATGAGATCAAATTATCAACTGTCTATCTATTCCTGCAAAACTATAAGGATCTAGTGATATTTGAGAATGAAGGATTTGTTTGAGAGCGGGTGTCAACACCATGCTCCAGTTCTACACGGATGACACTGCAGGCCGCAAGATGGCACCCAACACCATCCTCATCATGATAAGAAACTCTGATTTTGAGTGTGTGAGGAACTCTGATTTTGTGTTATGCTTAGTCTGAAATCATTTGTGTTATGCTTAGTCTGAAATCATTCTTTCAACAGAACTTTCACCGGAAAGAACAAAGAAACACAGATTATAATCTAGTGAGTTTTGTTAATTCTTATTGCCTTTCAAAAAAAAAAAAAAAAACACTGTGGTGGGAACAAGTCAGTTCTGTTGAAAGAATGGCAATGGAACCTTAAAGTTTCCTGGTGGGCTGCCTGCATACCAAAATTGGATGCTTAAAAAGTTAGTCAACTGTCCACATTCATCGCTACAAGATTGGCCCACCTGATTCATGGACTGGCCTGATTTTGGGTACAATAGCTCATGTACCCATGTGGAACCTGCATAATGAACGGCCCAAATTCATTTAAGGCCTCTCACACTGGAGTATGTGACCTGCAGTATCCAGGTGTGTGAATCTGCATGTTTCATCAACAAATTACAAAGATCAGGATCCTTCATTCTCAAAGATCTGATTTTATATTTTATATTTTATTTTTATTCTTTTTAAAGTGATAGGCTGATTCTACCCTCTGAATGTAGACCACTCATCTATTTTTCAACTCGTTTTATGGCATGAGCCCAAATGGAAGCATATCCAGTGCTCAAGTGGGCCCACCACAGGAAACAGTGGGAATCGAAGACCCACTATTGAAAACTTCTTAGGGCAGCAGAAGTTTCGAATCAAGATGATATTTGTGTTTTCCCTATGTCTGTGTCAGCTTATGAACAAGTTGGGTGACAAATAAACATCGCTGTGGGACGGCGGATGTCATAATCCCCACTCTTTCCTGTGTGTGGTCCAGCTGAGCTTTGGATAAAATGAGGATTGTTGGTCTCTGCTGGTTTGTACAAAATAAATTCTTTTTGTTGAGCTTGCCAATGTAGAATGTGAATTAGGTATAGTCCTTCCGCTAGTTATGATCAGGGTGAACTGATTCAAGAAAATTCTGGTTGGATGGTGCAAAATAAATTCTTTTGATCCACCGGGGAAACCAAAATGCCAATGAATTGTAACGTTATATAAAAATAAACACAGTTTTTCTTCATCTTTTCCTTTGTAGTGCTGATTGTTTATCAGTTTTCTTTTCTATCATGTAGAACAAATGTAATATTAGTAATATCATCCATGGTATTGCAGCAATCAATATCAGGCCACTATTCTTAGAAGGCCACATGATATATAATAATAGGGAATCCTAGTAGTGAGATGAATCATGGAATATCAGAAAAATATGATCTTATTTTGGTTGAAATTGTAAAAACTAGGAAGAGCTCTTAGAAGGCCACTATTCTCTTTTCCTTGGAAACATTGCTTGTAGACAAATAAATTGTTCCTTGCTATTGTTGTTTGGTATGTGCGTTGGAATAATTGAAACTGGTGGAATTCGTTAGCAACTGCTCAATTTCTCGACAGAATCCATTGAATTTAAATTAACATGAACTTTTCTCACCTGAATCAGTTCCAATTAATGTGCAGAAATGATCTGAAATGGCAGCTGCATCATAACTCATTAATAGAGCTGAAAAAACAAGTTAAACATGTTTGATTTGAGCTAGATTGAAAAGATAATTGTGGACATGTTTGAGAGAGAGAGAGAGGTACCTGTTAAACATGTTTTCTGTTGCAGTTAACATGTTTGAGAGAGAGAGAGAGAGAGAGGTACCTGTTAACTTGTTTGAATTAACAATGAGGTACCATGAGGTACCTGTTAAACATGTTTGAATTAACCATGAGGTACCTCTCTCTCTCTCTCTCAAACTGCATTTTTCTTGGGGGGTTTTGGGCTGGTTGTTGTGGTTGTATTTTTGTTTTTCTTTTTGTTTTGAATGGCTAGATAGCAGTCTAACGAGAGGGCCACATGTTCTCTATCTTTTTCCCTTTTTTTTGTATGTGTTTTTTTATATAAAGCCGTAAACTTTCTTATTCAGACCCATGGCCCACTATAGAGCCCAGCATGTGCTGATTTTGAACTGTTTATTTATACATTTGGGCCCTAAATATCAAGAGCAACAATTTACAATTTGTGGGGGATATGGAAGGAAATGATGGATCATGTGGGGCTGATATAATTTAGTGATTTTGCTGCTGATTTTGAACTGTTTATATAAAAAAAAATGAGGCAGGTCCAAATCTCAGGTGGACCGTATCACATGAAAACAGTGGTGATTGAACACCCAGTACCATTAAATATTATAGTGGCCCCTAGAAGTTTTAAGTGGTGGGCATTCAATCATCTCCTTCAAGAGTTCCACCCAAAGGGTCCCACCACTTACATTTGCATAAGAAAAACCAGGCTCTCCATCTCTTTTCCTGTGGATTTCTATGGAAGGAGGTAGAGAATCCATTTCAATGACAATGCCATTGACTGCTTGGGCCTGGCCATGGATGGAGTGCCCAGCTCCTCTTGATGTAATTGCTGAAGGAGGGAGCAGAGAGAAGTGAGGAGCTAATCTTTCGATTCGAGATTGCAGAAGGAGAATGAATGAGATCCTATCAAGAGATGCTGGTTGTTTTTGGAGGAAGTTCAAGGGCCAAAATCCATTGGATGAATGATGTGCAGGGTGAGGACCAAAGGAGAACCAGGACATGAGAGTGCAAACCATGGTGAACTCCATGGAAGGAGGGAGATTGAAAAACCAAATTGCTGATTTTCTCTCTCCCCACTCTCTTCAAACTTAGTTTATGTGGTTGATGCACAGATACATTTCAAATTAGAGAAATAAATGTAATTCATTAATCAAGGTTGCATTAGAGTGGCAGAAACAGGACTAAAAACAGGCAACTGAAAAATACTATAATTCCAAAGCAAAAAAAAAAAGGCGGGAGATGACAAGAACAACTTATTTTTTCGTTGAGGAAATCATTGGGAAGGGAATGCAGTGAGAAGAAAAGCAGATAATAGGTTCTTAAAACACATCAAAATGAATGTGATTGAATGTTATATAAACATCAACCAATCGAATCTGATGTATGTTTATTGCATTTTGCTGCTCTTGTTTCCTAAATAACTTCTGAATTATTAATTCTACACCACGTGTGGCATGTTTTGACAGTTTATGAAAAGCCTCTTTTTTATTGTATCTCACTTTTTATATGCTGCATGCACGTGATATCAGAAATGGATTTGACGCCCCCGAGCAAGAATTGGATGACGAAAGATATATTGAGTGATGAATACATTAAAGGCGTTGAATCGTTTATTATTTTGCAAAAAGGAATTCAAGTGGTGTTGATTGGTATAGTTGTCCTTGTGCTAGATGTCGTAATGTGCATGGGAAGAAAATACTAAGTACAGTTTCTGAGCATTTGATTATGAATGGTATAGATCATCAGACATACACAACTTAGTTTTTTCATGGAGAACAACTTCCCAATATGGGTGTCAATGCAAGGCTCCTAGTACATCTGCGACTAGTTGTAATGAAGAGTTGTTGCCTAGAATGGTTGATTTGGTTAATGATACTTTTGGTCGTGTTCAACCCGATGACTTAGATGCATGTATGAATGAGGTCAATGAGGAACATGGTAGTCAGCCTCAAGATGACATAGACAATGATACTCGGTACAATAAACTAAGGGAGGATGCGGTACAACCCCTATATCCATCGTGTAAACGTGAGTATACAAAGTTGTCAGTGACAGTTGAGTTGATGAGCATGAAGGCTAAATATCAGTGGTCAGATAATAGCTTTACGAGTTTGTTGCAACTGCTCAAGAAGATTTTGCCAAGCGAGAACTCTTTGCCAGATAGTACCTATAATGCAAAGAGATTGATCAGTTCGTTGGGTATGAACTATGAGGTGATACATGCATGCCGTAATGATTGTATTTTGTACTGGAAGGAGCATGCTAATAGGGAAAGTTGTCCTACATGTAAAGCAAGCAGATGGAAAGTGAATAGTGTTGTAAGATCAAGAGTCTCACATGTACCATGGAAGGTGGTAAGATACTTCCCATTAACACCAAGGTTACAAAGACTTTATAGCGTATCATGGATTGCAGAGAATATGTTGTGGCATTCAAAGGGGGCTAAAATGACTCGTACATGCGTCATCCTGTGGATTCTTCTATGTGGAAGTTTGTAGATAGAAAATTTAGTGATTTTGCTGCGGATCCACGTAACGTTCGGTTGGGACTTGCAACAGACGGATTCAACCCCTTTGGGCATATGAGCATCTCATATAGTTGCTGGCCTGTTATGGTTGTTCCATACAATCTTCCACCTCATTTATGCATGCGGAAGGAATTTATTCTGTTAACACTTTTAATTCCCGGGAAAAATGGTCCAGGGCATGACATCGACATATATTTACAACCATTAATTGAAGAATTAAATGAATTGTGGAAAGGGTCGATAACATATGACTCGTTCGGGAAGAACAAGTTTACAATGAAGGCGATTTTATTATGGGCAATACATGATTTTCCAGCCTATGGACATCTTTCTGGGTGTAGGACAGGAGGAAAGTATGCATGTCCTGTTTGTAGTGAGAGACTGACTCTGTTTGGCTAAAACATGGAAAGAAGTTTGCTTATATGGGGCACAGAAGATTCCTCCCAAGAGCTCATATCTTTAGGAGCCAAAGATCTCAATTCAATGGGAATGATGAAAATCGGCAGGCTCCAAAGCGTTTGTCTGGAGAACAGGTAATGGTTAAAATGAATAATATACAAACCAAGTTCGGAAAGCATATAGGAAATAAGAGGAAGAAGACCACGGATGAGGAGTCTAACCTTACTGCTTGGTCGAAGAGATCAATCTTTTTTACATTGCCGTATTGGGAGCATATGCCCATTCGTCATAATTTGGATGTGATGCATGTTGAGAAAAATGTTACTGAAAACCTTATTGCAACAATTATGGACATGAAGGACAAGTCTAAGGATGGTTTACAAGCCCGTCAAGATCTTATGGCTATGAAGATAAGATCAAAATATTGGCCTATGGAAAAAAATGGTAAGTTGTTATTGCCTAAGGCTCCTTTCACATTATCTAGATCTGAAAGAGAACTCATTTGTCGAACATTGGCTGATTTGAAAGTTCCGAGAGGGTATAGTGCAAACTGGAAACATCATATCAGTATGGATGACTATCACCTCAAGGGCCTTAAGTCACATGATTATCACATTCTAATGCAGCAGTTACTACCTGTATTATTGATGCATTCATTCAAGAAAGAAAAGTCCCTGCGCGCCGCCATTATACAATTGTCAAGATTCTTTAACGTCATATGTTCTAAAGAAATTCATCGTATGGAGCTTCAAGAAATGAAAAATAAAATAGTGGAAACATTATGTGTTTTCGAAAAGTATTTTCCACCATCGTTTTTCGTTTCTATGACACACCTTGTTGTGCACTTGGCGGAGGAGGCACAAGTTTGCGGACCTGTCAGATATCGATGGATGTATCCTTTTGAGAGGTAACTTTAACTGTTTTTAATTTATTAACTTTTTCAAAATAGCTTTTATTTTTTCATCAATAACTAATTTTAATATTTAACAGGATGATGAGAACATACAAGAAGTATGTGATGAATCAAGCTTACCCAGAGGGCTGTATTGCGAACGCTACATATAGAGGAATCTATGATGTACTGTATGGAATACTATCCTAATAATACAATAGGAGGTCATAAGCAAGGACTAAAAATATTCAATGATGATGAAAATGCCGGTGATTCCCAGAATGATAAGAAAGGAAAAATTTATGATCTTACTAAGTGCAATACCAACAAGCACGTAGATGGGTTTTGCAATATCACATTGAAAATCATCAATGGGAGGAGTAAGTTAATGAAGTAGATTATTCTTTTTTATATTTTTAAATGGCTTATGGTAATAAACATTGTTATATATATAAAATTTATGACCATTGTTATATGTATGTTTGTAGGAAGTACCAAACATACATCTAGGGCCAAACACGTACGGGACAAAATCGAAAGGGTAATCTGTCAGCAGGCAAAATAATGAAATACATTCCTTGGTTAAGACATCAACTACATAATCAAGAAATGACTCAATTTAAGAGAATTGCCGATGGTCCTGACTTCAAATGCATATCATATAATACTTACTCAGTAAATGGATATGTTTTTAGCACTGCGATTCTGAAATGAATAGAACAACACAAAACAGTGGAGTCTCAATGAAAGCGCTAACTAGCTTCAGGGCAAGTGCCAAGGATAGGAATCCAATAGAAGAAGAAGTCACTTATTATGGCATCATTAGACAAATTCTCGAATTGAACTACTTCGAGTTCAGAGTAGTACTCTTCTATTGTGATTGGGTGCATATTGAAGATAAAGTGAATGGATGTTTCATAGATCCCGAAACAAATTTGATATTTGTCAATCTAGGAAGGTTTAGACGGAACTTAAAGGAAGACGATGAGCCGTTTATTCTTGCATCTCAGGCAGCTCAGGTCTTCTACTGTAAGGATCCAACTAGAGATGACTGGCATGTTGTATTGGATGCTCCTATGAGATTGACAAAAGATGCATATGCATTTGAAGATCCACTTGAGTTTGAGGCCAGAAGGAATGTAAGTTCTTCAGCACTTTCATTAATTGATGATTTAAATTATGAAGATGAAGAAGATGTACAGGAAAAAATCATGGGTAGAGAGAGTGAGCCGAGTACCTCAGTCATAGGAAACGGAAAAGAAACTAATAAGATTCAAATCAGTTTGAAAGTGAGTTGAATTCTATTTAGTAATGATTGTTAAAATCTTTTACTATCAAAATATTAATAGAATGCCAATAATATAATAATGAGATATTGTTTTGTTTTATAAAATTGCAGGAATTATGTCGATTTTGGTGGTTCATCAGCTTCAGCCCAAGGAAGCAATACAAGGAAGAGACTTGAATTAAATGAATATAAACAACCAGTCGGAGAAACATCAGCACCTTTCAACACATTTTAGGGCAACTTGGCAGGACACATTGTCCAATTTCATTTGCTGATTGGCGCAAAGTGCCTGGTGCAATTAAAGATAATATCTGGTCTATGGTTTTGGTGAGCATGTTTGTTCTTGATTTTATTTTTAATTTTTATCTAGTAAGATTGTTTGATTATAAATTTTATAAAATAGGCCACGTACGATCGATGATGATTTAAAAGAATATGTATTTTTGAAAGTAAGCAAAGCTTGGAAGGTATGGAAATACATCTGCGGAAGGAATATGATAAATTTGATAATGATGTTAGAAGAAAAGAAGAAATTGTCCCATTGGTGTAAAGCAAGGGATTGGGACATTTCATTAATTTACAATCTACAGAATTATTAATCAATCTTCGTAAGAAGGGGAAACTTCCAGAGCACAGGTGAAATGCCCTCACACGTCTGGAAGACGAGGTGCTGCTAGGACATTAGAGAAAATGGTAATTTGTACTACATTTTTTGACAATTTAATTGATGAATATAAATTCTTGTTAACTAATTTACTTATATAATTACAGCGAAAGGAAAATCCAAATACTATCATCACCAGGACCGACTTGTTTGTTGCCACTCATAGCAGACCTGATGGGTCTTACCCAACACAAACGCATCTTGAAACAGCGGTGAGAATAATTTTTCAGTTTTTAATCATTTTTTTATTTAAGTACAATGAGGGATTTATTGTAACAATTATCTTCTAACAGGAAAGAATATTATCGATAGCTAGCAGTGATCCTTCCAGTAAGCACAAGGATTTAGACCACGACCCAGTTTCACAGGTTTTCCATCAATTCTACTCACTTTAGATACATTGTCGTTGGTTGTTTTTTAAAATAATAATATACACACATCACTAAACTTAAAAATTATTGTTTAGGTTTGTGGTCGTGACAGCAGAGGCCGAGTTAGGGGCATGGGTTTGGGTATTTCTAAGACTACTATGAAGGTTGTCACCCCCTACATTATAGAAGCTCGGTCAGAGAGGAATGCACGTATATCCATTGAGGCAAAATTTGAAGCATCAATGACTCAATTTACTGAACTTAGGCAAGAATTTGCTGAACTTAGGCAACAAATTACTCAAAGCCAACTACTTCACCGCTCTCCTGATACAGCTGCATCTCAGGTATTACATTTGCCGCGATCAAATGATATAATTATTATTTTTAAAGATAAAAGTAGCATTTGTATTTACATGAAACCATTATTTTAGGCCCACCGTCGATCTGGTGAGCCGAGTATTCGAGAAGACTCTGCAACAACTCCATCGATGGAACAAATTTGCCAATTGAGAGATTTCCGTGGTCGGATTGTTGCTAGTGGCGGATGGTGTCAGATAATACTGGCATTCCTCCAGAATGCATCAGAGTTGTAATAGACGATATCAACGTTCGAACAGCAGAGTTGTTTAATGATGACAGGACATTTGAAGATATTCAATTGGGTGAAATGGTTGTTTGGCCCAAATTCCTGATGAAAATTTGAATATTCAGTAGTTTTGATTAACTTTTTGAACTTTTGGACATTTTGTATGACGAAAACTTGAATATTCAATGAAATGCTTTTTTGATCAAGTTGCCTTTTTATTTATTTAATATTTAGCATCCTTTTTATTAATTATGGCTTGTTGTCATTTGTTTTTTATTAACCAAGTCACTAAAGGATTTCAATTTCAAATGTAACAGAAGTATTGACAGAACGTTGTCACTTGTTGCAGTATGAGATGTAACAAGAATATACATTGATTGTGCACCAATTTTTTTTTTAAATGCACCAACCAGAGAAACGATTTGAGACGACGTTCAATGATACTTTGTTGAATATGAAATTTATGACCTTTAGTAACTTGGTTAATTAAAAAGAACTACGTAGTGGCTTGATCCCAATCTGACTTTTTGGACGTAGGCAGCCGTTGTAATGTACTAGAATATCGGTGCAGCCACAAATCTTTTTTTTCCTTTGAATTGTAACAGACTGTATCGGTTGCATTTTTCTCTGTCATACAGGTTGTGGCTATCAAAGATATAATATCACCTCCTTATAGGGAAACATTTAATGATGTGTACAGGTAAATTCATTTTTTCTTATTCCTTATATTGTTTCCCAGTTATATTTATGTTGGTTTCAGAGTACAGGTAATATGTAGGTTAGCAGTAATTCTCATTTCCATCCATGGTTTGGTTTTATTTTCAATTCTCCTAGGCAATATGCAAGTAACTAATTCCTCAACCATCTCATGGCCAACATCAATTCCTCAACCATCTCAGTCCTACTTTTTGTAACTTCAGCCACTGCTTCAAATGGAGGGACTGCAAAAAGATTTGGTTAGGGAGACTACTGATGGTGAACTAGCAGCTGCAACAAATATGAAAGCTACAAAGGTGAAAAGAAACATAAGGTGGTCGGTAAGATAAGATAGATTAACAGTACTTGTTTCAATTTTCTTGGATGGATGGTGAATGTATTGGGGAATGTAAATGAAAATAAAAAAAACTATAATATATATATATATAATATATATATATATATATATATATATATGTTATCAATGGAGGATACCTTGTTTAGGGGGACATGAAATTCTTGTAGCTTATGGTATGGTGCCCCAATATTGATTGTATGTTACTAGTATGTAGTAGATAATATTAGGTTCAATAATAGATAATACTAGAGAATCCCTAAACCTAAACCTACACCATCTACTCCTAAACATAAACCTAAACTTGAAAACCCAAACCTAAACCCGATCCCGAACCCGAACCCGATTTTCTAAACCTAAACCTTAACCTCTCAATTCCTAAACCTTAACCTAAACCTAACCTAAACCTAAACCTAAACCTATAACCTAATCCTAAACCTATAACCTAAACCTAAGCCTAAAACCTAAACCTATGACCTAAAACCTAAATGTATTCTCAAATCCCTAAACCTAAACCTACACCTAATCCTAATCTCAACTCCCTAACCTAAACCTAAACCTAAACTTGAAAACCCAAACCTAAACGCGATCCCGAACCCGAACCCGATTTCCTAAACCTATACCTTAACCTATTCTCAATTCCCAAAACCTATAGCTTATAACCTAAACCTAAACTTAACCTAAACCTAAACCTATAACCTTAACCTTAACCTAAACCTATAACCTTAACCTAAACCAAAACCTATGACCTAAAACCTAAATGTATTCTCAAATCTCTAAACCTAAACCTACACCTAATCCTAATCTCAACTCCCTAACGTAAACCTAAACCTAAACTTGAAAACCCATACCTAACCCGATCCTGAACCCGAACCCCGAACCCGATTTCCTAAACCCAAACCTTAACCTATTTTCAATTTCTAAACCTAACCTAACCTAAACCTATAAACCTAAACCTAAACCTAAAACTAAACCTATGACCTAAAACCTAAATGTATTCTCAAATCCCTAAACCTAAACCTACACCTAATCCTAATCTCAACTCCCTAACCTAAACCTAAACCTAAACTTGAAAACCCAAACCTAAACGCGATCCCGAACCCGAACCCGATTTCCTAAACCTATACCTTAACCTATTCTCAATTCCCAAACCTATAGCTTATAACCTAAACCTAAACCTTAACTAAACCTAAACTATACCTTAACCTAACCTAAACCTATAACCTTAACCTAAACCAAAACCTATGACCTAAAACCTAAATGTATTCTCAAATCTCTAAACCTAAACCTA
>JAJHSJ010001202.1:0-47160 GCA_021015155.1 Magnolia officinalis
GAAAATGGTTATACATGATGCACTTCTTTCAATTTGTTTTTTTTCCCTCCAATTGTCATTCTGATTTAGAATGTCATGACTATTTGTAGGATGATGGAATATACGAAGCTATTGCAGGAAGTGACTTTGTCATTACGAGGTTCTTTCGAGACGACTCTTCAAAGTACTACATAAATGATGTGGAAGTAATTTACAGAGGTCACTAAGAAATGAAAGGAAAGGAGTGGACTTGGACAACAACCGGTTTTTTATTCTCCAGGTGGTTGATGGCTAAAAAAGGCCTATTTACTTTGTGAAAAAAATATCACACTATCAAAATATATCTTCTCTTTTAATTCTTTATCTTTGAAATTTTCAGGGTGAAGTCGAGCAAATTTTCTCTAATAAAGCCAAAGATTTGTATTTTCAGCATTATTGTATTGTAATTGTAATTCATTGAATGAAGGATTGTAATTGTATTGATTGAATGAAGGATTGTAATTATTGTATTGTAATTGTAATTTGATTGAATGAAGGATTGTAATTGATTGAATGAAGGATTGTCATTGAATGAATGAATGATTATAAATTGATTGTAATGGAATGAATGAATGATATGCAGGTGGTAATTGAATGAACAATAATGTATATATATTTTTTATAAGAATTTGCTACGGATTATATCCGTAGCTGTTGTAAACTATAGCTACGGATTAAATCCCTAGCTGTTATGATAAATCCGTAGCTGTGGTAACCTACAACTACGGATATAATTGCTACGGCTTAGATCCGTAGCGGTTGCCGGATATATCTACGGATTAAATACGTAGCGGTGGTGATTAAATCCGTAGCTGTTGTGATCTATAGCTACGGATATAATTGCTACGATTAAATCCGTGGCCATTTTGACCTATAGCTACGGATTAAATCCTAGCTATAGGTTCCAGACCTATTGTTATGGCACCTACGACTACGGTCGTGCTACGGACTAGATCCGTAGCATAGGTCTATGGCTACGGATTTAGTCCCGTAGCCTTTGCGCCCATTTTTCTGGTAGTGCTTGATCAAAAACTTTTATGGGCCCCTAAGAAATTTTATTGGTGGAAACATTTAATCACCCATGTTTCATTTGGTGTGGTCGAATTAAGCTTTGGATTTGCTTCATTTTTGAGGTCATGATCTAAAAGGAGCTGATAAAATAGATGTGATGGTATGGAGACAAACAAACAAACACACACACACACCACACACACACCACACACATATCAGTAGGCAGTAGGCCCAATAGAGCAAGGGCACTAGCGAATCTACTTCCAATGAGGATCCATAGTCTCATATATTTTTCCATAGTCTCTAGCAGCAAAGCAAAAGTTTTGGAGTTGTTTAGTGTTGAAAAGCAAATCCATAGTTCTCATAGTGGTAGTCTGAATTTACAACTGGTGCATGATTTTTTATTGTCACTTAAAACTCATGTTTAGGACTTTTTTCTTGAATAAAACGACTGCGCAACAATTGGCTATGTGTTTTTCACCAGTTTTACCAGAACTTGCTTGCTTAAGGCTCACCGATATAGGTCCTCTGTGGACTGTTTTGCAAATAGTACAGAGTGCTTTACCTGCATTTTTGACTGCTTGGGGAGAGGCATTTGATCAGTAAAAGTGAAAATGATAGAAGGGAACCTTTTTTTTGGAGAATTGTTCATAATGATTTCGTAATCGTATTCCATTTTCAACATGTATTAGACTCCATTTGGTCGTCACAAACCAAATGGAGGCTAAGCGCCTTTTTAACTCCGCCAATGCAACTCCTTGCATTGCCGGTCCCAAGCCCGAGTAAAGGAGGAGGGAGAATGGGCATCAAGGTGAGTTGTATGCAAGCTCATGTATTTTTAATTTAACTGTTTTCTTCTATTATCATTTGAGGACCTCAAAGTCCCAACTGACTTGAGATTTTTATATGCAGGCTCATGTATTTTTTAGCCCCACAGATCAATGTTGCCACTACAAGGTTCATATTGAAATGGTAAAGTTTTTAAACTATTTATTTTATCTTTGAAATTGTTATTTTTTCATTCATATAATTTTTTTGCTCTTTCAATGCAGCTAGGTACGACCTTAGGCAGTTATCTTGCTCTGGGCACCTATAGTCTTGGTATGTCTCATCCATTATTTGTGCAACTAATGTCTTGGAATGTTTTACAATCCTTTTAAATCTTTATATGTAAATTTGTGCCCATTTGCATTGTCAAAAAAACTAAATTTACTCATTCTCAGATTGCAATGTGGAATATGCATCCATTATTCAAAGAAAGGGCGACATTCCAAGCACTCACGCACACTTCTCTCCTTGCTAGCTAAATTGGTGAGTCTTCTTTCCTTCATACTATATGATTCATTGAAGAAGTGGCCAGGCCCATTTTTATATATTATCATAAAATTGATGAAGTAGATCCGGATGTGCGTTGGAGCTATCGGATGTGGAGCGGGGGTCCCTGGAAGGTGGGAACCGCTGTTATGACCATGATGAAGCTGTCCATTTCCTATGGACAGCATTGGAGGGGCCTGGCCATGCCGGACAGGCCGTGTTTATGTATTTGTTCGAAATTAATGGAGCAGACCCGATGTGCGTCGGAGCTATCCGGATGAGCGGGGGTCCCTGAAAGGTGGGAACCGCTGTTATGACCATGATGAACCTGTCCATTTCCTATGGACAGCATTGAGCCTTGGGGCCTGGCCCTTTGGACAGGCCTTGTTTATGTATTTGTTCAAAATTAATGGAGCAGACCCGGATGTGCGTCGGAGCTATCCGGATGAGCGGGGGTCCCTGGAAGGTGGGAACCGCTGTTATGACCATGATGAGCCGTCCATTTCCTATGGACAGCATTGGAAGGGCCTGGCCATTTGGACAGGCCATTTTTTTATCTATATTTGCAGGGACCTCACCCTTCCTCAACCTAAACCTAAACTTGAAAACCCACCTAAAGCCGATCCACCCGAACCCGAACCCTATTACCTCCCCCTAAACCTAAACCTCCGCTAAATCTCAATTCTCCCTAATCTTAAACCTATTAAACCTAAACTTAACCCAAACCCTATAACTTAACTAAACCAAAACCTATAACCTAAACCTTAACCTAAATGTTTTCTCAAATCCCTAAACCTAAACCTACACCTAATCCTAATCTCAACTCTCTAACCTAAACTGGATCCTAAACTTGAAAACCCAAACAAGCCGATCCCGAACCTGAACCGGATTTCCTAAACCTAAACCTTAAACTATTCTCAATTTCCTAAATCTATAACCTAAACCTAAACCAAAACCTATAACCTTAACTTAAACCAAAACCTATAACCTAAACCTTAACCTAATGTATTATCAAATCCCTAACTAAACCTGACCTACACCTAATCCTAATCTCAACTCCCTAACCTAAACCGGATCCTAAACTTGAAAACCCAAACCTAAAGCCGATCCCGACCTAAACCTGATTTCCTAAACCTAACCTTAAACTATTCTCAATTCCCTAAATCTATACCTAAATCTAAACCAAAACCTATAACCTTAACTTAAACCAAAACCTATAACCTAAACCTTAACCTAAATGTTCTCAAATCCCTAAACCTAAACTACACCTAATCCTAATCTCAACTCCCTAACCTAAACCGGATCCTAAACTTGAAAACTCAAACCTAAAGCCGATCCCGAACCCGAACCCGATTTCCTAAACCTAAACCTTAAACTATTCTCAATTCCCTAAATCTATAACCTAACCTAAACCAAAACCTATAACTTTAACTTAAACCAAAAACCTATAACCTAAACCTAACCTAAATGTATTCTCAAATCCCTAAACCTAAACCTACACCTAATCCTAATCTCAACTCCCTAACCTAAACCGGATCCTAAACTTGAAACCCAAACCTAAAGCCGATCCCGAACCCGAAACCCGATTTCCTAAACCTAAACCTTAAACTATTCTCAATTCCCTAAATCTATAACCTAAAACCAAACCAAACCTATAACCTTAACTTAAACCAAACCTATAACCTAAACCTTAACCTAAATGTATTCTCAAATCACTAAACCTAAACCTACACCTAATCCTAATCTCAAGATCCCTAACCTAAACCGGATCCTAAACTTGAAAACCCAAACCTAAAGCCGATCCCGAACCCGAACCCGATTTCCTAACCTAAACCTTAAACTATTCTCAATTCCCTAAATCTATAAACTAAACCTACAACTTAAACCTAAACCTAGACCAAAACATATACCTTAACTTAAACCAAAACCTTTAACCTAAACCTTAACTTAATGTATTCTCAAATCCCGAAACCTAAACCTACACCTAATCCTAATATCAACTCCCTAACCTAAACCTAAACCTAAACTTGAAAACCCAAACCTAAACCCGATCCCGAACCCGAATCCGATTTCCTAAACCTAAACCTTAACCTATTTCTCAATTTCCTAAAACCTTAACCTAAATGTATTCTCAATCCCTAAATCTAAACCTACACCTAATCCCTAATCTCAACTCTCTAACCTAAACCTAAACTTAACCTAAACCTAAACTTGAAAACCCAAACCTAAACCCGATCTTGAACACGAACCCGATTTCCTAAACCTATACCTTAACCTATTCTCAATTCCCTAAACCTTAACCTAATGTATTCTCAAATTCCTAAACCTAACCTACACCAAACTAATCTTATCTCAACCCCTAACCTAACCTAAACCTAAACTTGAAAACCCAACCTAAACTTGAAACCCCAAACCTAAACCTGATCCTGAAACCAAACCACCCGATTTCCTAAACCTATAAACTAAACCTTAACCTATAACTTATAACCTAAACTTATAACCGATAACCTAACCTATGGATTTTTGCATAGTTTAGAAGATTTGTAGGTACATTTTTGATTTCTTTATATATAATTATTTTTTTTTTTTCAAGCTCTTTTTTTTTTTTTTTTTGTCTTCTTCTTGTCCTTTTGAGATGTGTACGAAGGCATGCTTGTTTGATTGTGTCTACAATTGTGTTTTATACAGGCTGACAAGCTAAAGAAGTTAGTGGATGATGAAATTCATCTTTTTCTCAAGGAAGGGTTTTGAAATTTGAAGTGATATTGTGGTCGAAGTCTACAGAAGTTACTTATGCAGTTTCAAGGAAAGAAGAAGCTGTATCTTCTATGTTTGTTGAACTTGACCGTCTGAAGAAGGAAAATTCTGTAAAAGCGCGAGCATTATTTAATGCATGAGGGCACGCCTTAGTTGTAATTCTTATGATAGGTTGAGTAAAGTGAAGTATTATTTATTGAAGTGTGAATGTATGATGCATTATAGATTTGATTGCTATTGTAACAAATGCATCATTTTTTTTCTTTAATTGCATTAAGCTTAGATGAGTTCAATCATAGCAGGTTCTTGCAATGAAAACAGGAAAAATAGCTACGAAATATAATTCGTAGCGGTAGCAATTACTATCTATAGCTACGGATATATCCGTAGCTATTGGTATCTATAGCTACGGACTATATCCGTAGTTATTGGTATGTAGTGCTGCAAATATCGTAAATATTGGTATCTATTGCTACGGATTATATCCGTAGCTATTTCTGTCTATAGCTACGGATATAATCCGTAGCTATTTCTATCTATAGCTACGGAGAATATCCATAGCGGATTGTGTATATTGCTACGGATAAAATCGGTAGCTAATTGTATCTATTGCTACGGATCATATCCGTAGCTAAATGTATCTATTGCTACGGACATTAATCCGTAGCTAATTGTATCTATTGCTACGGATATTGTCCGTAGCTAGACCTTAACTACCCCCACCATTGCGAGCGGACGTGCCACGGACCAGATCCGTAGCAAAAGGGCTTTTGCTACGGATCTAGTCCGTAGCCTTTGCCCATTTTTCTTGTAGTGTTAAGGTTTCAAACCGTCAAATTCTGACCCAACTACACCCTTGGATCATGAAAATTTTTCTACACAGGTCAGTGTACTTGTGACCCTGTGTCGAGTGACAATAACCGTTAAACTGAAACTGGTCTTTCACGGTCGATCCACATATCCGATCGAACTGAAATCTTAACCAACCATAGATCCATTGTTACAGAACTTTCTCTGTATTGTGTGCAGAAAATGAACCTCCAAAATGAACTCCGTTGGCCGAAACAGTCACCCTTTGGCTATACCCTAAGTATACCATGGCCCTAGGGCCATTTACATCACATCTGGGCTTATATAAGACCCTTAACCCACCCTCTCTCATTCCATACGAATTTTCCTAACCCTAGGAGAGAGAATAGAGAAAAGAGGAGGAAAAATTGAGAGAGAGAAAGAGAGAGATAGTTGCTGGGATTCATTCCCACCGCTCAACGTATCGAATCGTCTCTCCCGTGTCGCTATATATAAACGGCGTTTTCGACTCCATTTTTGGGTAAGAAATCCTACCCTAATATATTTTAGGAATCCAAATAGGTAAAATGGTGAAATAGCTAACCTATTTCAATGTTTAGGTAGTTGTTGTGCCATAGATAAGGACGTGGTGTACGAACCGTGTTCGTAACGAGCATATCGGTGAAAGGTGCAGACTATAAACGTTTAGGTTATGGTTTTCAAGCTTTCAATGTTAGTAATGGTTATGATTGACTTGATTGCCACCAATACTCTTAGATACGGTGCTTTCCATATATTACATGTGTATGAATTATGCTTATTAACTATGCATCCCATGTGTTTTGTTGAAATGTTTGAATAAATATGGAATTTCGATTTGTGCTTGCCATGATTATTAATTGAGAATACATGATCTTTGTATGCGTGACAACTCCTTTATGAAAGGATTTGCCATAATATATGTTGTAATTAATTCATTACATGTATGTTTGAAATGTGTAGTTTAAGTGTTTGATAAAATGTCCGAATGGGTGATTGTTTGATGAAATGCATTTATTAATGGTGTTGAGATGAGATTCTCAACTACCTTATTGCTATATGAATAGATTCCTTCATGTAATTTACATTCGACTACGTGATAACATGTGCACTATATGTTTGTTAAAATGCTTAAATGGGATTTATAGGTGATTTGGTTGTTAAATACTATTTGACTGTCACTATATGAATTGTTGCAACGTGAGTATGATTGGGACTATCGCATAGTCCAGGCAATCGATAACAGTTTTCGATCGAGTAGCCGAATTAGTTTCGCCACCACCACGGACACATTCGATGAATCTGAGTCATACGGGATTATCGATCGACAGTGGGTTAGGCCATAAGGAGTGTGTACGCGCTCCATGTCGATTAAGTTAGCGTGCTCTCGTAACAATCGAGCCTGTCAACTAACCCGATTGGCCTAATTGTGTTTTACCATGGATGGACGCTACTGCTTAAATTTTAAATTTAAGTACCACTTACCAATTTAAAAGTCCGTTTAATCTTGGTACCATGATCCGCTAAGACTCATGAGCTGGGCATGGTGGTGTATGGGACACCGTGGTCGAGCTGTCGGCCTACGCTGGGGTGACGAGCCTCCTCGTAGTGACCAGTGAGCAATACAAACTCGTGAGTCAAATATGGTGGTGTATGGGACACTGTATTCGAGCTGTCGGCCTACGCTAAGGTGACGAGCCTTTCTGTAGTGACCTCGAGTATAAACTGAGGCCTACGCTGAGGTGACGAGCCTCTTCGTAGTGACCTGAACTTGCCTATCTACTGCTTTCAAATTAGGGGTGATGTTGCCCTATAACTTACCTATCGTATGTGATTAACTAGGATTGACGACCCTAGATGGATCATTGTTTGGAAAAATAATATAAATGGAGGTACCTTAGCTTTCCGAATCTGCTGTATGAATAGGTCTAATTAAGAAACTTGGTAACACGACCATGCACTGCATTACATGTGCCTTTGGCGTGGTAGTTTAACACACCCTACTTTTTCACGGTAAAAAATAAACCACAGGGCCCACTATAAAGTTTAATTGCCAACCAATCCAATCATAAGGTCATAAAAGACCTGGATCAAGAGGGAAAACAAATTCCCCATTTATCCAGACTTCCGCGACCCAAATGGTTTCAATGATAGACGTTAAAATCCCACTATTTCTTTACGGTCTAGCCCACTTAATCAAAGGGCTAGTCCACATCATGGTGTGGCCCGCCGTGGTGTATTTGAGATCCAACCTATTCATAAGTCAACATGGAGATAGATGAAGTGAAAACAAAAATATAAGCTTGATCAGCAACTTCCGTGGCCCCTAAGAAATTTGAACAGCGAATGTCACTGTCCACATGGTGGGGTCCACGTCCAGTGATGGACGGTTAGGATATAACACATACTTCATGGGGAGGCCCACCGTCCAGCCCTTTGGACGGTGTGGACCAGCACAACATCACGGTGGGGCCTGACCAGCGCAACACCCGTGTCGGGGGGGGGGGGGGGGGGGGGGGGCGGGCGGGCAGGGAGGCATAAATAAAACACATACCGCATGGTGGGGACTCACACGTGTGGAACACAAGCTATACATGGATCCCATGTGGGGCCCACCATAAGGTTTATCTGCCGTCCAATCTGTTGGTAAGGTCACACAGACCCGTATGAAGAGAAAAAAAATTTCACACGATCCAAAGCCTCTGTGACAACCCAAAAGGATTTCAATGGCAGCCATTTATTCCCACTGTTTCCTGCCATGTGGGCCACCTGAATCCCACATGCGGCTGATTTTTGGATGGGGCCCACTGCCCTAAGGGGCCTATCACATGCATGATGTGAATGTTCTATCACATCACGGTGGGGCCCACGGTTGGGACCCGTGGTCCCTGGCCCAGACGCAGCAGCAGGCGTTGCCTAAATATTTTTTTTGCTTTCTTTGAAAAATTGAATTTCAGGGATTTTTCGTACGTGGGGCCCGCATCAGGTGAATCCAACCGTGCCATTACATTCCATGGCTCAAGACAGACCAAACAAGCCTAATATTCAATATGTTTTGGGGTGTAGAAAAATCAAAGTGCATTTTAACGGTGAAAATCACTGTTTTCTAAGCCATGGCCCCAGATAGTCGGATTGACTTCATTTTTTTGCTCAACGCCTAAAATGAGCTTGGGAATGAAATGGACAGCGTGGATCAAACTTATACATCAAGGTGGGGCCTGCATAAGCGGTCCACCCAAGTACCTTATATAAATAAATTATATTATTATATTTCTTTTCTTTGTTTGGTGGCCGGTCAGCACCACAACGGCCAGTGCACCCTCCACTGATGTCCAGCGTCCAGGACGCTGGACGGTTTGGATACAAACATATTAAGGTGGGCCACCTTCAGACGTGCTGTCCAGGTGGGCCACCATGTGCATGGATGGTGTGGATAAGACATACACTAAGGTGGGGTCCATCTAAGTGGGCCACACAACTACATCATCACACACAATAAGAATATAAAAAAGATAGGGAGAGAGAGAGAGAGAGGAGAGAGAGAGAGAGAGAGAGAGAGAGAGAGAGAGAGACATGTGATGGAAGGCTCCGCCACTATGAGCCCTCCCTTGCATTCAATCATACATCAAGTGAGTCCCAATACATATGGGCCACCAAATCAAAGATCAACGGTGGAGATTCCTTCTCCACCTAAAATGGACGGTCTAGATGACCTCTTTTCATGCAAGAAAATAAACATCATGATGGGGTCCATGGAGAATGGCCCCATCATGGAATGATCATGAGAATCAAGGTGGGCCATCGACCACACCTAGGATCCAAAATGAGATCCATACCATCAATCGGTAGGCCCCACTTGACCCATCATAAAAATATGAAAATCTAGCCTATAAGGCATCCACCATTTGATCTTCTTGGTTCGATGGAACGCCGATCTCCTTGTGCTTCACTTTGATGGAAGGTGATGAGAGTTGAATAGCTAGGATGAAAGATTTTTGGGTGGAAAGTGGGCCACACACATGCACTTTCTCTCCTTAGAAATGCATGGACGTCCACCCTCTCCTCTTGCTTGGAATATGTGAATGAGAAAGAGAGAGAGAGAGAGAGAGGGGGGGGGAGGTGGTTGTAAGGGAGAGGTGATGGAGGTGAGATACTTGTCGACTTTTAGGATCTGCTTGACTTGTAGAGAAAAAAGGCATGGGTTGTTCTTGTACTTGACATGAGGTGATTGATTGATTGGTTGATGTGATGGGTTGTAGAGATTCTCTTGGGATTGCAAATGCGTGGTGAACGCGGACCCACATCTCCCTGCCAGAGTATCGGATCGGTATGCAAGATGTGGCGTTGGAACCGTAGCGACGGTGCGGTCGCAATGGTACAAGTCTCGGAATAAGCCAACTCAAATCTACGAGATACGACTTAGGGTCGTGCGCGAACATCGATTAGAAGTCGCGGATTACCGGACTTCGACGGGAAGGATCGCGGGAGTCGACAGAACAGTACGGACTAGGATACGGGTCTTACATTAACCTTTGCCTTATAGATCCACTGAGTTGATCACTCACTCCCACTCTGGGACGGTGTTTTAAAACACCAACCAGACTCTGTTGTAGTTGCAGATTATGTGCGGCTTACGAGATGGAGCTTGACTTTATGACGACGAGAAGTTCTCCTACATGCAACTCTCTAGCGGGTCTATGTAGACCTAGAGTTGCTTCGTAGGGATCGTAGGGATACGGACTAGTTGAACATTACAGCTTATCATTTTTTAAAATTTAGAATTATACATGTAATTATTTAACCTAGTGACATGTTCATACTCTGGGGACTTATAACCCCCTTATATGCCTTATATATCTAACACAGTCTTCCGCTTGCGTAATCTAATTGTCTCTGGAGTGATATGTTGATTTAGTGTAATCTCATTCATGTTTAATGCACTAATAGGACAACATTTAATCAACATTATCTATGTTGCATAAATGATGCAACGGATCTCGGGAGTTGAGCTTTTGCTCGACCCTCGAAATTCGGGGTGTTGCACAGACCGTGGTAGAAAAGGCCGAATCTCCATTTATCACCGACATCATGTGGGCGTGATTGCCACACAGGTTTCAACTATCCCAGATCACTCCGTTCTCAGGTGGCATCGACCCATCAGAACACATGGAGTCTTTCAGAATCTACATAGAACTCTACAATGCCTCCGATGCAATCATGTGTCGAGCTTTCTCATTGACTTTGACCAATGCAGCACGATTGTGGTTCAAGCAGTTGAAGTCGAACTCCATCAGTTCGTTCTCTCAACTCGGCTAGGCTTTCGTCACGAAGTTCATCGGAGGAAAGAAAAGGCTCAAGGCGTCAGCCCACCTCTTTCACATTATTCAAAAGCCTGGCGAGTTCCTAAAAGATTACATTAAGCGCTTCAACCTGGAAGCCTTATAGGTCCGTAAGCACTCAGAAGAGGTCGCCATCAACGCTATCATGAGTGGGTTGAGGGACAAACCATTCATCTTCTCCCTGGACAAAAACCCTTTGCCAGAATGACCGAATTCTTAAATAGGTCACAAAAGTATGCTAATGCTGAAGAGTCTCGGATCCTGCAAGACGTTGTCCAAAACAAGGTCCCTTCGACCAAAGAAGAACATGTAAGGCAGAGCCAAGCTTGGCTAATGCATGTAAAAAAAGGAAGGACCACCGATCGCGGGATGACCGCAGGTCGAACAAACGGCCCGACAGTAAGTTCAAAACTTACACTCATCTCAATAAAACGCCGGAACAAGTTCTGATGGAGATCAAAGACAAGCGTCTCATCCATTGGCCGAACAAGTTGAAATCCAATCCTGATAAGAGAAGTAAGAACAAGTACTGCTTATTTCATCAATACCATGGACATAATACGAGTGATTGCTTCGACCTTAAGTAGGAGATCGAAGCACTCATTCACAATGACCACCTTGGGGAATACGTGAACCACAGACGAGACCTGGTTGCAACAACAGATGAACAGTCGATCGACAATCTGTCGACGGGAGAAATCCGCACTATCTTCAGGGCCATGGAAGCACGACGACTGAAAACTAAAACTGCCCGATACACCATACTCAACAGTGTACTCTACAAGAAAGGATTCTACCTTCCTTACCTGATGTGCCTCCGATTGAAAGAAACAGAGTACGTCTTAAGGGAGATCTATGAGGGAATCTATGGAAACTATTCTAGAGGACGAGTATTAGCCCATAAGGTGATCCGATAGGGTTTCTATTGGTCGACCATGCAACACGATGCTCGACAACTTGTTCGGAAAATGTGATAAATGTCAGCATTTCGCGAACATACCTCGACAGTCGCCTGAGATTACTCTCATGACTGGGCCATGACCGTTTGCTTAGTGGGAAATCGACATTATTGGTCCACTCCTTATTGGTAAGGGGCATACCAAATTCACCGTCGTGGTGGTCGACTACTTCAAGAAATGGGTTGAAGCAGAACCATTAGCCCATTTGATACATGGATGTTTGTTGTTTTTGGTATAATATTCTAAAATAGTATGAAAAAATATATAAACGGTGTGGATAAAGTTCATACATCACGGTGGCCCCACAATGACCCTCGGAGCCTCCGCCTGTCCCGAGATCGGAACAGGCAGGGGTAGTGTACCTAATCCACGCGTCGCAAAGAGTAGCAAACATGTTTAAAACCCTTCGAAAATGGATCTACGTGGTGCTTGGCTTTTTCCTACTTAGTGGAACTTTCCTATTAGTCAAAAGCTGTCCAGACCGTAGAAAGTCTGTATACGAAAACGAAAACCGTAGGCGGTTTTAGAGAAATAGTTTAAAAGTAATAATTTTTAAATTTATAGATCATAGTAAAGGCAGCCCCACCATGCAATCGTTAATCTGATCTGTTAAAAAAGTGGGGCCATCATGAAGATAAGTGGCACAAAAATCAGGCGGGTCCCACACCATGGTGGCCTCATAGGAAACTCAAGAGGCTGCCACCCCGTCCACATTGTTTCATGTGTTATGGCCCCCGGGAACTGTGGATCTGGCTGATTATCTGGCCTCAACGACTAGGAACAAAGGAGCTGGCCTCGTAGACATTGGGATTTTAATATACAACCTCGTTGCATGGAACACATCAGGCAAAGCGAGTTAGCTGTAGAGAAATTCCATACGTATGACAAAATAACGAAATGGCCTTCTTAATGTCTGGGCCCTAATCCAGAGCTCTGTTAGTCCACAGTTATATCCGTGTGACATCCACTCCGTCCATTAGCTTTGGAGGATCAAATTCCAACGGGAGACTGAAAATGAGGCAAATTCAAAATTCAAATGAGCCATACCAATGAAAACAGTAGGGATGGAAATCTTCACTGTTGAAACCTTTTTGTGCCCCACCATGACATTTTATATGCCATCCAACCCGTTCATAATTAAGGTTATCCCACGAGGTCAAGGGAAAACCAAAAAGTTATCAATGGTGGCAATAAACCCCACTTTGAGCTGTGGTTCGGTGAACTTGAATTTAGATCCCGGACTAACAGGAGCTGGTGCAACCGATTGGACGGAGTAGATGTTGCACAAGCGTCATAGTGGGCACCTAATCTAAAAATAAGTTATTCTCACACTTCTGTTCTTCTCCTCTTTACATATAGCTCGACTTGGCTAGGAAGGTGGAGGACCTGACTTGCGCTCATTCATTAAATTCTCACCGTCCATCAGGTGCCCTATCACATTTTTAATATGGATACTAATTAAATTTCTGTCCGATCGAAAATTTTAGCTGGCTACACTATCGGAAACTGTGCAAAATCATGCACGAAATTTTAAGTTCGCATGGCGTGGCTCGCATAAGTATTGGAATGACCTGATTTTTGGCATACCCATTAATCCGAGTCTGGAAAGTAAGATGAGTGGATTGGATGGCATATATATAAAAACAACGTGTAGAACTTTCTTTATAAAATGTTTTCCATAATGTAACCTATGTTGTTAATTTTATACAGATTAATGTAATATCTGTATAATATGGAAACCAAAAATCACTACGGTCAGAACTAAGGACAGGCTGAAGCACGTCTGAAACGCTGTCCTTAAAGCGTTATTTGCCCCTACTCAAGTGGATTGAGTATGCTGATAGGTTACAGGCAAATTGCTTCTAGGATACGACAAGCCTGGTGTGGGTCTGCGTTCAGCAAACACGAAGGCCCACCAAATGGAACTCTTTTACACACTATCTGGCAATATTACAATATAAAAGAAAAATCCCAAAAGAAAGAGAAGAAAGAGAAAAAAGGAGTTTGACCACTGCACTGGTCAGTTCAATTCGTCAGCCACTGGTTCAGTTGAACAGTTCTAGACCACACCTCTGGTCTATTCTTCAAGCTAAGGTTCAAGCCTTGCTTTGTTGCTGGTTGTCTATGTTCGTATGGATTTGCTGGAGTGAGTTGAGATGGTTTGGAAACCCATCTAGACCCTCTTTTTATAGGCTATGATGGCTGGGTTAATGGTCCAGGGAATTAAATTCCATGACCGTTTTCTAGCTGTTGGAGAAAACTAGCCGTTATATGGCTGTTGGAAACTAGCCGTTATATTGCTGTTGTGAGAGAGCTGACTAGCCATTTTATAGCTGTTGGGCTAGCCGTTTTATGACTGTTAGCAACAGTTTCTGAAATTAACTCCATAGCTGTTACACATTTGTGCAACAGCTATATTTCCAGCCTCTATATAATCAGAGAGACTCTCAACGACTCGCACCTGTCTCGCTCCGGTTCGCGAAGGGAGCGACCCTCTGCGACACGATGCGCACGTGCGAAGTGCAAAGTGCGCCACTACAGCCACACTGCCTCACATGCCCACGCCCTCGCACCGAGCCCAAGCCCAAGACCGAGACCGAGTCCGAGTCCGAGTCCGAGTCCGAGTCCGAGTCCGAGTCCGAGTCCGAGACCGAGACCGAGCCCGAGCCCGAGCCCGAGCCCGAGCCCGTGCCCGTGCCCGTGCCCGAGCCCGAGCCCGAGCGCGAGCGCGAGCGCGCGCGCGGGTGTTCCAGTGCTTCGCACTGGAACACGCAAGGTCCATAGTCCACGGACTACGAAGGTAAATATTATAATACTCCACTGTTTTCATTTAAACCAGATTTCCTTCTCTTTCTTTCCCATGTGGGACTATTCCCAAAACTTGAAAAACGTGTTTTTTCAAACATCTTTTCAAATATTATTATTATAATATATTATTAAAATATATTTTAAAATCAATATATTTATAACAATCCCCCACTTGATTTTATAAAAATATTTTCTCGGTTTAAACAATATTGCCAGAATAATTAGCTTATATGCATAAAGAAAGATATCTTTCGATTTTAATCTTCCCTTAGTGTAAGTATCTCAAAACTCTATCGAAATTACTGGTAGCCGCAGCTTTGAACCAGTTATTCCTAGATAACAGAGTTGGAGAAACCACACACATATTCGCTATGTGTTTATTAGAGTTCCCACAATCTTGCTCAGCACATTTAATGGCCATGTGCTTTATCCTAATTCGTGAACGATCCCGAGAGAAAACTCCTAACTCTCATGAGAGACGGCACCATCTCTACGTTCATATAGGTGAAATCCTTCCAGTGTCTCCGTTACTTTAAAACACTTGTCCTATAGACTGGATTTCATTAAGAGTTCTTAAGACTCAACCTTCTATCGTAACGCTCAGCACTTATCTATTATGGATGAGGTTATATTATTCAGTGCTGAAAACTTTCCACATATCAGTGACTTGTTCTTACCCATTAAACCCAAAAATAGAGATTTTCTGACTTTAGGTTGGGTTATCATCACTGGTGGAACTTTGGTTGAAGAGTTTCAACCCCATCCCTCTAGATGTAGCCTTTACTACCTCTCTCGGTAGAGGTTTAGTAAAAGGATCTGCCAGGTTGTTGCTTGATTTCACATAGGAAATAGCAATGATTCCATCTCGAATCAATTGTCTGACATAATCATGTCGAAGACTGATATGTCTAGATTTACCATTATAAGTGCCGCTATAGGCTCTAGCTAATGTGGCTTCACTATCACAATGTAGTGACACAGCCGATATAGGCTTTACACAGAAAGGGATTTCTAATAGAAGATCCCTTAGCCACTCAGCCTCTTTGCCTGTTGCAGCCAGGGCTATGAATTCAGACTCCATAGTCGAATGCGTTATGCAAGTCTGTTTCTTGGATCCCCAAGATACAGCTGCACCTCCTAGGGTGAATACCCACCCTGTAGTAGACTTGTTGTCCCCTGCACTCGATATCCAGCTCGCATCGGTATATCCTTCCAATACGGCAGGAAACTCTGAATAGAATAGTCCTAAATCTTTGGTTGCTTTTAAGTAACCAAGGACTCTACTGATTGCATTCCAGTGTTCAGTACTGGGGTTACTAGTAAACCTACTAAGTTTACTCACAGCATATGCGATATCTGGTCTAGTGCATTGCATAGCATACATTAGACTTCCTATAGCACTTGCATATTCTAATTGTGCAACTGTTCTTCCAGTATTTTCTTTTAGCTTGATACTTGGATCAAATGGGGTTTTTGCTTCCTTTATATTTAGATGGTTAAACTTGTTTAGTATCTTCTCAATATAATGAGATTGACACAAAGCATAACCCCCACAATGTTTTTTAACTTTGATACCTAGAATGGTATCAACTTGTCCAAGATCCTTCATTTTGAATACAGAAGATAGAAACTTTTTGTTTCAGTCACACCTTCCATTTTGTTACTTATTATTAACATGTCATCTACATATAGACAAATAATAACGATATAACTACCATCTACTTTAGAGTATATGCATTTGTCAGCTACATTATGCATGAAACCATGAGATAGTATTTTGGAATCAAACTTCTCATGCCACTGTTTTGGTGCTTGTTTTAATCCATACAATGATTTGACTAATCTACATACTTTGTTTTCATTTCCTGGTAGAATGAACCCTTCAGGTTGTTCCATGTATACCTCCTCATTGAGGTCACCATTCAGGAAAGCAGTCTTTACATCCATTTGATGGATGTGAAGATGATGTATAGAAGCTAGCGCAAATAATATCCTAATGGATGTTATCCTAGCTACAGGTGAGTATGTGTCAAAATAATCTATCCCTTCTTTTTGTCTAAAACCCTTAGCTACTAGTCGAGCTTTAAAGGTTTGGATAGTCCCATCAGTGTGATATTTCTTCCTAAATACCCACTTGCAACCTATGGGTCTAGAACCTGGAGGTAAGTTTACTAGTTCCCATGTTTGATTTGATAGTATGGATTCCATTTCATCGTTTATAGCTTCTTTCCAGAAAGTTGAGTCTCTAGAAGATATAGCCTCTTTATATGATTTAGGATCATCTTCTATATATATCACTATAGGTATTTGTCTTATAACATTTTCTCTATCTGCTTCTACTAGATGAAAAATGATACGTTGTGAGTCTATGTAGTCATCTCCTAGACTCTTCTCTATTCTTGTTCTTTGACTCCTACGAGGTTCAATAGGAGCTTTTACTATCTGTGGGGCTATGCTATCTTGTTCTCTATTAGGAGATTGGATGTCATTATCCTTAGTCTCCAAGGATAGTGAGTTCTCAAAGAACTCAACGTCTCTTGATTCTATTATTGTATTAGACTCCATGTCTAGAAGTCTATAAGCTTTACTGTTTTGTGCATACCCTACGAAGGCACACTTAATAGCTCTTGGTCCTAACTTAGTTCTTTTTGGGTCAGGGGTTCTACAATATGCAAGACACCCCCACACTTTAAGATATCCTAGGTTAGGTTTTCTTCCTCTCCATGTTTCATATGGAGATATTCTATATTTTTTAGACGGAATTCTGTTTATAATATGGCATGCTGCAAGCATTGCCTCACCCCATAGATTTAGTGGTAACTTTGCTCTTATCAGCATTGAGTTGACCATTTCTACTAATGTTCTATTCTTTCTTTCAGCTATTCCGTTTTGTTGAGGTGTGTATGGCGCTGTACATTGATGTATCAGTCCATGTTCTTCACAGAAGTTATCGAATTCATTGGAGAAGTATTCTCCTCCTCTATCGCTACGGAGAATTTTAATCTTCTTATTTAGTTGATTCTCTACTTCTGCTTTATATACTTTAAACATGTTCAATGCTTCATCTTTGCTCTTCAATAGGTACACATACACATATCTAGAGCAATCATCTATAAAGGTTATGAAGTACCGTTTACCTCCACGAGTAAGAATGCTGTTTAACTCACAGATATCACTGTGCACAAGATCCAATATTTGAGACGATCTTTCAACACTTGGAAAAGGTTTCTTCGTCATTTTGGATCGTATGCACACTTCACATTTTTCGGTTTCATTATCTGTGTATGAGATTAAACCATTCTTAGCCATGAACTTCAAGGTACTATACCCTATATGGGCTAGTCTATCATGCCACAGTCCAGAGGATTCAACCATATACGCAGAAGTGCTACTTTCATTCAGAGAAAACTTAACCATTCCGTTACAAGCATATCCCTTCCCGACAAAATTCCCATTCTTGGACAGGATCAGTTTTCCTGACTCGTACACCACCCTTATGCCTGGTTTACCCAGAAGGTCCCCAGAAACTAAGTTTCGCCTCATGTCTGGAATGTGCAGTACATTGGTCAGAATCACTTTCTTCCCAGATGTGAATATCAGTTCGACAGTTCCTTTGCCGACAACCTTTGATCGGACTTCATTACCCATTTGGACTTCTTGACCATCGGTCAATTCCTCATAGATTTTGAAGGCTGATTTGTCGTAGCACACATGTACTGTAGCGGCAGTATCATACCACCAACCTGGAACTTTGCCTTGGATGGTATTCACCTCAGTGATCATAGCCACTATATCGCCTTCCTCTACTGCACTTGCCTCTTGTTTAGACTTGCGATATCGGCATACTCGAGCATAGTGTCCGGTTTTTCCACAGACATGGCATGGGCCTTTGAACTTTCCGTTCTTCTTTTGGGTGTTTTTCTTGAATTTCCTTTATTGGGTTTCAGGGAATTGTCCTTCTCGGGATGTTTGTTATTAGAGTTCTCTACTGCATGAACCTTGGACGAGGCATTCCCGTTATCATTCTTTCTGTCACGGTTACGGGATTCTTCCTCAATTCTAAGGTGTTTCTGGATTTGTTCCAGTGTGTAGTCCTCAGTTTTATGCAGCAACTTCTTTCTATAGTCTTTCCACATCGGTGGCAATTTGGCAATTATAGCCCCGACTTGGAATGATTCAGGAAGATCTATCTTTATCGCTTTGATTTTGTTTACTATTAGCTGCAATTCTTGGATTTGGGGTAGCAGCGGTTTGTTATCTACCATGTTGAAGTCAAAATACCTGGCGATGAGAAACTTGTTGGTACCTTCTTCTTCAGCTTTGTATTTGAACTCCAGAGCAGTCCAGATCTCCTTTGCTGATGACGTCTGTTGGTACAGATCGTACAGTCGGTCGGAGAGAGCGTTCAGAATGTGTCCTCGACACAAGAGTTCGTCTTCGGCTCGTTTGGTGCGGGCGGCCACCTGTTCAGGTGTGTCGTCGTCGGTTGCTTCAGGTAGTGCTTGCAAATTTGGATCTAGTATGTAGTAGATCCTTAGCGCCGTTAGGAGAAATTTTAGCTTGTCTTGCCATCTCGTAAAATTGGTTCCATCGAACCGATCAAGACGTATCAAGTCCTGATTCATCAGCTTGATGGATGAAACACTGTCGGCTTCCGTTACAGACATAACGCTTTAAGATTGTTGTTAATTTTATACAGATTAATGTAATATCTGTATAATATGGAAACCAAAAATCACTACGGTCAGAACTAAGGACAGGCTGAAGCACGTCTGAAACGCTGTCCTTAAAGCGTTATTTGCCCCTACTCAAGTGGATTGAGTATGCTGATAGGTTACAGGCAAATTGCTTCTAGGATACGACAAGCCTGGTGTGGGTCTGCGTTCAGCAAACACGAAGGCCCACCAAATGGAACTCTTTTACACACTATCTGGCAATATTACAATATAAAAGAAAAATCCCAAAAGAAAGAGAAGAAAGAGAAAAAAGGAGTTTGACCACTGCACTGGTCAGTTCAATTCGTCAGCCACTGGTTCAGTTGAACAGTTCTAGACCACACCTCTGGTCTATTCTTCAAGCTAAGGTTCAAGCCTTGCTTTGTTGCTGGTTGTCTATGTTCGTATGGATTTGCTGGAGTGAGTTGAGATGGTTTGGAAACCCATCTAGACCCTCTTTTTATAGGCTATGATGGCTGGGGTTAATGGTCCAGGGAATTAAATTCCATGACCGTTTTCTAGCTGTTGGAGAAAACTAGCCGTTATATGGCTGTTGGAAACTAGCCGTTATATTGCTGTTGTGAGAGAGCTGACTAGCCATTTTATAGCTGTTGGGCTAGCCGTTTTATGACTGTTAGCAACAGTTTCTGAAATTAACTCCATAGCTGTTACACATTTGTGCAACAGCTATATTTCCAGCCTCTATATAATCAGAGAGACTCTCATTCAGTCCACTTGATTTTCGTCCAACCATCTGCCTTAGCCACTAGTCGCACCTGTCTCGCTCCGGTTCGCGAAGGGAGCGACCCTCTGCGACACGATGCGC
The DNA here is from genome assembly GCA_021015155.1 of Magnolia officinalis. NCBI lineage: Eukaryota > Viridiplantae > Streptophyta > Magnoliopsida > Magnoliales > Magnoliaceae > Magnolia > Magnolia officinalis. The sequence continues at coordinate 20,576 of JAJHSJ010001202.1, forward strand.
ACGTGCGAAGTGCGCCACTAGCGCCTCTACAGCCACACTGCCTCACATGCCCACGCCCTCGCACCGAGACCGAGCCCGAGCCCGAGTCCGAGTCCGAGTCCGAGACCGAGACCGAGCCCGAGCGCGGGTGTTCCAGTGCTTCGCACTGAAACACGCAAGGTCCATAGTCCACGGACTACGAAGGTAAATATTATAATACTCCACTGTTTTCATTTAAACCAGATTTCCTTCTCTTTTCTTTCCCATGTGGGACTATTCCCAAAACTTGAAAAACGTGTTTTTTCAAACATCTTTTCAAATTTATTATTATAATATATTATTAAAATATATTTTAAAATCAATATATTTATAACAACCTACCATAGCGTTGAATCAGCATGATTTGGGCTACACTCTAAATACGGTGTGGCATCTGATGGACGTGTGGATCACATACACGCGAAGTCCATCAGTCCACGTCAGTAAAAGTAACGAGCTCTGTCCATACGAAAGTCATGCGAGCGTTTCTCTTCCCTCCACCGACAGTGCAGCTGTTAGGAGTTGCTCTACGCGTTAAATAGTTTTATTGACTAATTCTCGAGAATTAACAAACCTCCTCTCTCGGAAAAAGAAAAAAAGACGACAGGCTTGGTCCCATGCAAAGTGGGAAACTGAAAGTTGCTTGAACTCCACTGGATGCGGAGTGCCTCTGCCCCGGGCCACAGGGAGTTCATATGGTACGATGACGCGGATTGGCAACTGATCTGTGAGTAGCCGGTAGCTACTGCATGGATGGCCACGATGTACGTTTTTTTTATCTACTTCACCCCATCTACTTCCCCGTATCATTTTAGGCCATGATCCAAAAAGTAAGTCAGATTCAAATTTCATGTGGCGTGGACCAGGCTACATGAAACAATTGTAATTGAAAACCTATCATTTAAAACTTCTTGATGGCCAATGGCCAACTGTTATCTTTTTTTTTTTTTTTTTTTTTTTTTAACACACCCACGGATGCTGTAGTGAGATTTCACCACCTATGGGTATCTAACCCAAGACCTAGTGTTGAAACTCCTTAGAGTGTACTTGACATTTATATTGGCCTCAATTTTAAGCTTATGCCTTAAAATTATATGAAAAAAATAGATGGATAACATGGATAAAACATAGACATCATGGTGAGCCTACATATCATTGTCCAGTAGCCACCTCACTACAAGCAGGATCAATAGGCAATGCTGTGTGGGATGCACAAAGATGCCCTCAACAAATGTACTGTCCATTAGTTTTGCAAGACTGCAAAAGGAGAGGAATCCAAAACTCATGTGAGCCACACAAATGAAACAATGGAAATGAAAACTTTCATGGAGTCTACCATGATGTTTATATTCCATTCAAACAGTTCACATAGTTATTATCACTTACAGAAATTGTAGGCACACAAATATCATCCTAATAAAAGAAGAAAAGAAGGACAAAAAAATCTCACTGGGCCCTGCAAAGTTTCCAGCAGTAGTGAATAATTCCCGCTGTTTCATGTGGTAGAGCCCACGGGAGCTTTAGATGTTCTCGAATTTTAGATTCATGTTCCACCGTTGTCTTCTAGACGGATGAACTGAGTGAATTTTTCACCGGCATCTCTGTGAACCCCACACATGAACTTTTAGTCGCCCGGGCATAGGCAATTCCTGTTGGGAGCTGATTAGGTGGTACCCAGGTGACACCTTATTGGGTGTTACCTTACCATCCGGCCCACTTTGATGATTAGGTGTTACCGAAGCTCCGATGGTAGACTCTCGAGGGTTTCAACACATGGTAAGGGTCCGAGTACCCATAGGTAGTTTAATTCCACTACAGCGTGAGTGTGTAAAAAAAAAAAAAAAAAAAGTATTACCACATGCTAGGAACAGACGGGCTCAAGTGGGCCACACCACAGGCAGCAGCGGTGGTACATTTTCCATCCAACGTGTTCATAAGGTCATTGATAAAAAATTTCCGTGACACCAAATAAAATTTTAATGGTGGTTATTTAATCCCCACCATGTAGTCCACTTAAGCCTTAGAATTGCTTATATTCTAAAATAATATGAAAAATTGGATGGTCTGTGTGGATAAACTTACGCATCACCGTGGGTCCGTCAAAGCCCCGGACGCGGATTGCCTACTACCCCCACGCGTCCCTAGCTGCGAACGGGCAGGTCTATGGGCGGGCCCACCGTGATGTATCTGTACATCTAAGCTGTCAATTCCTTTTTTCAGATTATTTTAAGGCATCAAAACAAAAATGAGACAGATCCAACGATCAAGTGGACCACATCAAATAATAAGCTCGATTGCATTAAAATGCACAAAGCATTAAATGTCATTTGCATTAAATGCAAGCGTCATCTGTGGGGTGGTCCATTTGATCGTTGGATCTGCCTCATTTTTTTTTTTGACGTCTTAAAATAATATGAGAAAAGGGATGTACGACTTGGATGTACAGATACATCACGGTGGCCCGCCCACAGACCTGCCCGTTCAGATCCAGGGACGGGCGGGGGTAATACGCAATCCGCGTCCCAAAGTCCCAGCCATCTCATTGGTCGGAACAGGCGGAGGTAGCACGTGATCCACGGATGTCGATGCTTGGTAAGAGCCGAGGCAGCACGCAGTCCCACGCAGATTCTCACGTGAAATGGTCAAACAAAATTAAAGAATTCATCGACTTAATAGAGAGCAGATTAGCTGTTAACCGGCAACAGTTTAATGGGTGTTATCATTACCGTGTGAGGCCCACCTTGATGAATTTGTCTCGTAGTAACGCTGTCTATCTGTTTTTTTCATATCGTTTAAGAACGTTTTGGATACCAAAATATAAGTATCCAAATCCTTGTTAGACCACACAACTGGAAAATGTTATAAATAGCCATTAAAAGTTTTTTTTAGGCCATAAAAGTTTTGTATCAAGTTAATCTTTGTATCTTCCCTTCATGCAGTTCTGTTTGACCCTATCAACGGATTGGATGGAAAATAAATATTTCAAATCTACTTATAATGAGCCTTGGAAAGTTTTAAATGGTGAGCATTTAGTTATCATTGTTTCTTGTAGTGTGGTCCACCTGAGATTTGGATATACTTAATGTTTGAATCCATGTCCTAAAATGAGCTGGAAAAACGGACGGATTAAGTGGATATACAACATATCATCAAAGGTGGGCCATTCGGTAAGTATAACACCCACTAAACAATTACCCGGGTAACACCTAATCCGCGCCCAACATGAGGTCGCCAAGTGTTCCTTAAAAAAATAGAAATTTCGTTATTTTTAAAAGAAATCATCGTTGATAGCGGCCCGTCCGGCAGGTCATTAATCAGATTCATCGCCGTCACAAAAATCAGGCGGGCCCCACGCCACGGTGGCCCCAGCAAAAGCCAATGGTTGGTGTCCCCTTCCCATTGTTCCTGTTTTGTGGCCCACCTAAGTGTAGATCTGACTACATTTTGACTTAAAGCTCAATAATCGAGGAGCTCACCTGATGGACGGTATGGATTTTACATATACAGATGGTGGGCCCAATTACATAAAACAAGTGGCACGAGAATTCCGGCGCAGGTTTCGATGTCAACAAACGAATCCACCACTTTCGTGGAAGATAAGGGAAATTAACCTGCTTATGTTTGGTCTGCTTATCCAAAGAGCAGAAAGGCCCATTGTGATTTCCGGGTGACATTTCTTCTACCCATCAATTTCAAAAGATCATAATAGTACATGAGACCCCCCCCCCCCCCCCCAAAAAAAAAAAAAAAATGCAAATCCAAAACAGGTTCTGACGGTTCTGATCACTTTAGTCTCTGATCGAACCCTATCTGGTCCATCTTGGACAGGAAAGCGTCCGCAGCCTACTCTACATCAGTTCGACTCAGATCGAACCACACAGCTCAGGAAAGCGTCCGCAGCCTACTCTACATCAGATCGAACCACACAGCTCGGGTGTTTTAGCAACTCCATGCAACTGGTGTTGTAGTGGAATAGGGTCCAAGAGCAAGTGAGAGCAAGGTTGGATCCACTCGTTTGGGTCTGAGTTCAGTCCAGGTGACTCCGGGGTGACCCGTGGTATCAAACTAGATCAGGTAATATCGAATCCGAGTGAACCACGACGAGTCGACGAGTGTTAAAATCATGAGAGATAGAGAGACGTATTTTATCCATTAGCCACCACTAGTTGGAAGAACAAACACCACCCACACATTACATCATCAACAGATCAGACCGCCAGACGTCTTCCACAGTGGGAAATATGATTGCATGGCCCAGCTCGGCATTGCCATCATCCCTGCATTGTAGTCGTTTCAGGGGTTATGGTGAATTGGGGGAGATGGTTCTCTTGAGGGGGGAGGTTGTAATTGATGCGGAGTCTCTCCAACATCTTCTTCAGCTCAAAGAAGAGATCTGACCTTTGGTTGTTTCTCTCCGGAAAGTTCTGAAAGTAGATGGCGTGCATAACGTGGAGAGCTATCTTCATTTTATTCGGATCTTCGATCGCTTTCACCACCACCGAGTGCTTTGGTTGCCAACGCTTTGGTTGGCTGTCTATATATCTGCATTCATAACCACATTTATACCCATGCCATTAAGAACGTGATTAACTGGATTTACAAGATAATTTACATTAGGTATAGCAATGGGCCCATCTAGGGCCGGTCAGGGGTTGGCTCTGGTGTGGCTCTACTTCCCTAAGCCCTACCCTTAGCTCCCCACCCTCCCCCCCCCCCCCCCCCCCCCCCCCCCCCCCCCCCCCCCTAGAGAGGTTTAAAAGGTCTTGGCACTGGCCTTGAAAAAGAGAGTTACATTATCAAATGTTTTAAAATGGTCCAAATCTAAAAAAGCTTTTACGGAATCCCCTTCATCCTTCCCATCATATAAATGGTTATGAACATTGAAAGATCACCTTCAATCTAAACTTGCTTTTGAACAGTAGGTGTATGTTGAATGAGACCATTTACAAGTGTATTCAAATTGTCCTGTTGTTATTATTATTATTATTATTGGTTTACAACACTGATTTAATTGATGATTCGACTATGCCCGGGCTGCACGATTCACCGTTTGCCCCAGCCCGACCAACTTGAACACCTGCCTAAATTTCAAGATTGGGTCCAGCTCTTGGGCCAACTGATGGGGTTTTTTTCTCAGGCTCGACCGGTCGTGAGCTTCACTCGACTGGTTGAGGGCTGGTGCACGACCAGTTGTGGACTGACTCGACTTGTTTTCCAACGAGTTGTGGTTTTGGATTTCCAAGGCGCTCGACCAGTCGTAGGATGTGCTCGACCGGTCGAGGGTGCTGCTCGACTGGTCGAGGACTCTGCACGACCAGTCGAGGTTACACAGATTTGATTTCGTCTTTGTGCGGGATGCGGAAATCTGAGGCGGTTTCGCAAGAAGTGCGAAAGGGAGTTTTCTAAACTATAAATAGGAGGTACCTAAGGCTTTTTAGGTAATGCAAGAGAATTTTCTAAAGCCTTGCAAGGGTTTGCTAAAGGGTTTAAGGCTATCAAAGGGTGTGTGTGTGTGTGTGTGTGTGTGTGAGAGAGAGAGAGAGAGAGAGAGAAGAAGAAGAAGAAGAAGAAGAAGCTTGTAAAAGAGATTATGCTTGTGGAGGTGATCTACTGTGCAATCAGCATCTCAACGCTTCTACGTCCTCGTGATCGGTGAGATCTTTCCGTTTTTCTTTTATTCTCTTATCGTTTATCCACTCTTGCGTGAATGAAGAAGGTTGTAACATTCTACTTCATAGTGGATTGTTGATCTGGACAAAGTCCCGTGGTTTTACCTCTTTGAAGGTTTTCCGCATAAAAATCTCTTGTGTCGTGTAGTTTGTGCTTTGATTTATTTCATTGCTTTATTATCCCATAATTCTGGTTTGTTTTGGGAAGCTAGATCCTAAGATTTTGTGCAAGGCCCCCAACACCAACCTCAGGATCCCAAGCCTTGGCCTTATACCTCGGCTCATTGCCACCCCTAATTGATATCAGTGCTTGCACCATGGGCCATCCAGGGGAGGAGGCTCACTTGATGAAAGCTTTTTATCACCAAGATTCGGCTCATTTATGGTGGTGGGATCCACTTTGAGCAGCACCACAGACAGCGGCACCACGGAATATTCGTAAAACCCATGAAAAGGATAGTTGTTCTTACCTTTTAATAGCTATCTTCATGGCATTGAAGGTATCCTCTGAGGTAGAAGCATCTATTGAAAATTCGACGGTTTCACCCATTTCAGGGCTTCTGCTGACATTGCTGATGGTCTTTGTGAACAACACCACATTGGGGTAGTAAATCTTCTTGTTGTCAAAACGGAGGAATGTTGTCGTCAAAAGTTTCATCTCTTCCACAACCATCTGTGCAAAAATCAGCTCATGATGCAGCTTTCAATACAAGAAAGAATAGAAGACTTGTTCGATATTATTAGTAATACAATTGCAGAAATGCCATTAGTTAATAGGTGCAACTAAGAAACTAATCAAAATCCCACGCGGCGACGCTAGTTGGACTCAAAACACATGGATTGTGTTTTGATATGAGACTGTATTTGATGTATTCATACAGTAATCGATAAACACCATGAAGCTGGTAAAGCTAGTAGAAGATCCAAAAGATGGCAAGGCAATCTTTCAATAGTGGACATGGCACTGTGATTTATCATTTTGGATCATCCATCTTGCTGCACCAACCGGGGATTGCACGTAGACTAGATGATGTTGGCCGTTGATGAGTGGCCTGTAAAGTAACCAAACAAAATTGGCTAATTGTCAAAACATTTTGGATGGGAAAGTGAAGAAAGGTGATGTAATGGATTGTGTAATAGGTGTTATTTATGAAATGATGGCTGATTGATTCGTCATCCTGACACGTGCAATGTTGAGATGGCTCTACCAAATTTGGATTCTTCTGTATAATGATAACATAGAAAATAATTGGCATTATTTATGTAATAACATGTTTATTTTCTAAGTATTGATATTAAAATGTATATTAAAAAAACCTGAAAGTACTTTATATAAAAACGTTCAGATAGAAATCTCCAAGCACGATTGCAATAATGCGTGTGTTATTCATCATCAGGAGAAACCTCGTACAAAGAGGAGAATATAATACTATAGTCATATAGCTAGATTATAAAGCTATCCTATCAAATATGACAGAGGGGAGAGCATGAAAAGATGAAGAGGAAGATCTTTGATTCCTTAGGTGATTAAAATCTTGAATTTGTAAGAAAGTTTTTGAATCCACAACAACAAAAAATAAATAAAACTTGAAGATTTTTATTGAATAATGTCTAATGTGTATGATTTCTCCATTACATTATTAATAAAGAAAAAATAAAAATCATAATTCAAAATTATTCAAAATAGCAAAATTCTAATCCTAATAAAAGTCATAATTCAATTGAAATAAAACATACCAAAAATAGTTTAAAAAAATTAAAATTAAGAAGTCCAAAATTAATTTTATTGGAGCATTCCTAACATTATTACAATCAATTTTTAAAAAGATGAAAAATCTAAAACTTTAAAAATAAGGAAATGCGATAAAAATTGAAAATACTAAAAATAGTAATTTTTTCTAAAATCTCGATTTTAAACTAGAAGCCTGCATTATCTTGTAAAACAGATGGATAGATGGCCTATTATGGTAAAGATTGATAGGTTGTACGTCCTATAATGATAATTGGATCAAAAGTTATAGTCAATTTACGGTTCAACGACAATTTCTCCTCATCTAAAATGAAATTGTTCAAACCGGACATGCTTGGGGCCAATTACATCATGCCCTATATAGGGCATGGGCCCGGATTTAACGAACTACGTCCGCTTTCATTTGGCCCTCTTTTAGTCCAGTTATGCTCGGAATGTATTTGTGCCTTGTCCTATATCAAAATAAGATGAGGCATATTTATCCTATACAATCATTGAGATACAATCTACCGTACACAATCAATGGGACATGTACAATCTAACACATATTATTATATTAAGAAAATGATTATAAAAATATATATTGCAATGTTTGGAAAACCCATTTTGCTCCAATTTGGATGAGTCAATTCAGCTTTCTCCAAACTAAAGATGACTAGGTAAGACATAGTTTTAGTTAACTTGGTCCTAGCTCAAGCTAAATATGCACTAAAGCCATTTACTTCTACACAAAACATTTTACTCTTGTAAAGACATACTTAACTGAGTTAACAAGCTAATTATTACTGTAAATTGCACTACCATGTTCTTAACCAGGCCAAGGAAAGATAATGTAAATAGATAAAATTCAAATTCCATTGCGAACTGGACCAACTTCTAAGAAATTATAATGTAGACAGATTGTATTAAAATTCCAATGATACTTTGATACAAGATGTACAAGAAAACTCACCTCAATACCGTCAATGACACAACGGTCACCAATGTCATAAGGTTGCTGAACGAATAAAAAGATCATGGATTCAAAGATGGCTTTGCAAGTGTTCCCGAACATGAATCCCATGAGTAGTAATTGGGACGTGATGAGGAATATGACATTGGTAGTTGCAATGCCCGTCACCAGCAGAAACACTGCGATCATAACCGTTATGCACAATCCACTCACTAGCTTGTCTACCTGCTGTGTTAGTGCCTTTGTGTCATTCAAGGAGAAAGCAAGAGCTTTTCGCTCGTGATAAGCGTTCACCTGCAAGAAAGCAAACGTTCATGTTATTACTAGCATACAAAATGCAACTTTGGGTTGGAAAATGGTAGTACAAGACTAGTGAACTTTTGAGCTTGCTTTCCACCTACGGACCTTTGGTCTATTATAGACTCATGGTGAAAATTCTACATTCATGGGAAATACACAATGTCATAAATATTTCTAAAACAAAATCAGGATTTTATGTTCTCCATCTTTTATCTTCTTCATCGATCTTTACCTTGACACTCATTAATTTACAAACCAATTTATTAAATGTGTTAATATATTCAGATCGATATGACCCTTCTATCAATTTTAAAGTATAAAACCACCTCTTTAGAAATAGACGATAGATGAGAGATTTTTATCATGTAGATACTCCAATTTCATTCATAAACCTGTACTAGTCATCTCATCTAGGATATTATAAAGAACTTCAATACAGGTAACAACATAGATATAGTCGCGACCTGATGCAATCCACTCCCCAACATCCTATTAATACTTTTCAACGAGGGCATCCACATCATTTTACAAAGCAAATGATCATAGTAATGATCATAGTAAGGACTTGCGACACGAAATCCGCGAAACTCCTTTCGCATCCCAGTTGCGAAAGGACTTGCGACACGAAATCCGCGCAACCTCGACTGGTCGTGGGCGGCCCCAGATGTGGCTCCACTTCTCAACAGATATAGGTTAAATGACTCGCAATTTAGGCTAAGTCATCTCGAGCAAGTTGCAATTGTGACTCTCCCAACTTGGGGGGAATAAGCCTGAGTTGAGAGTGACTTGGGGTGTTGAATTGGACTAGGCCTGACTAAGTCAAGATCAACTCAGGCAAGTCGCAGGGGACTTGTTTGACTCTTAATTCGTGGGTTGAAATATGTTCTAGTCAAGCCAATGAGCTAAGAAACAAGTATGCCCCCAGCCCAACAAATGATTTCAGGAAGAGGGCATGATCTAAATTCACCAACCAAAATACGCGGTCACTAATGTTAAGTAGGGTTGGTCCTTACTTAGTAGTGGAAGAGATGTAGGACCTTGTCCAGCCCAATTAGTTAAAAGGCCTAAATCTTATTAGAGAATCGGCCATGCGGAAGCTCCTTAATCTGGATTGAAATAGAATAAGATAAAACAAAAAATCTAAGTAAACACACTGAGAACACAATTTATATCTGAAAAACCCTTGCGGGAAAAAATCACACACAAAGCGACAATCAATCTACTATTTAGAGAAGTTTATAGTAGATTGAGAGCCTCAAAACATAAATAAATAAAAACCTAGATTCATAACTCACTCTTAACCTCAACATAACTTACCGTAAAAGCCACCTTTCATGAGGAAAACATAAAAAATACCCCTTCAAGGCTCCACTAACGCTTAGGCCCTGTTAGCATACGAAACATGGGTCATACGTGTTCATAAAAGTGAATAAACGTATAATGATTTTGGTGTCACAATTTTAACAATCTCTACATTGATAGTAAAAACAATTCCTAACCTTATTAATCTTCTTATAAGCATCACTATTATCACTTCGTGCACACTCCGTCTCTATTTATTTTTTACTAAGCCTAGGGAAGTTGAGTAAAAGTTGAATTTTTCTACAGGAACGACCTTCGTAAGCATGTTTATCGGATACTCACTGGTGTGAATCTTCTTAAGAGTAACATCTCATTCTTTTATCATCTACTTATAAGCATTGATAGTAAAAACAATTCCTAACCTTATCAATCTTCTTATAAGCATCACTATTATCGCTTCGTGCACACTCCGTCTCTATTTATTTTTTACCAAGCCTAGGGAAGTCGAGTAAAAGTTGAATTTTTCTACAGAAACGACCTTCGTAAGCATGTTTATCGGATACTCACTGGTGTGAATCTTCTCAAGAGTAACATTTCATTCTTTTATCATCTACGGAGTAAAAGTGATGATGAACATCAATATGCTTAGTTCGAGAGTGATATACTGAGTGCTTTGCCAAATTAATCACGCTCTTACTATCATAATGCACAAGTATAACTTTTTAACTCATCTATCATCCATTTCAACTAAACATCCTCAAGTGTCACCTCCATCATTCTCATGTATTCAGCTTCAGTAGTGGAAAGTGAAATCACAAACTGAAGCTGAGACATTCAACTGATAGATCCACCCACTAGTATAAAGAAATAACTAGAAGTGGATTGTCTATTGTATACATTCCTTGCATAATATGAATCAACATATATATAGCTTACGAGTTTCTCCTCTGAATCTCATAACACAAGATGTTATTTGTTGTACCTCGTATATACCGAAGTAATCATTTCATTGCTTCCCAATGTTACTTGTCAGGGTTTGACATGTATTTACTCACAACACTAATTGTATATGAAATATCCGATCTTGTACAGACCATGACATACATAAGACTGTTAATTGTGCTCGAATAAGACACACAAGACATACCGCATTTCTTAATAAGATATAGGACATAATTCCAAAGAAAATCGAAAGTGAGTAGTGTGGAGAGTGCTAATCAGTTTTGACTTTTCCAATTCAAACTTGACTAGAACTTTCTCAATATACTTCTCCTAAAAGAACCATAGCCTATTCAACTCTTTGTCCATGTGTATATCAACATCAAGAATTCTCTTTATAGCCCCCAGATCTTTCATGTCAAACATCCTGAATAACTACGCCCAACATGTTGATTTCAAATATTTTATGCGTGACAATAAGCATATCATCAACATAGAACACTAGAATGGCGAATTCTTTACCACTCATTGTTCTAAATAAACATAATAATCAAATTCATTTCTACTAAAACTCTGGCTCAACATGAAAGAATTAAATTTCTTATACCACTGCCTAGGCAATTATTTCAGGTCATACAATGACATCTTCAACATGCAAACAAGATCATTCTTTACCTGCACCTTGAACCTTCTAGTTACTTCATATAAATCTTCTCTCCTAATTCCCCGTGTAGAAACACAGTTTTAACATCCAACCGCTCCAATTTCATATTGTATTAGGCAACCAGAGCCAATACAAATCTAATAGATACCTGCTTTAATAATGTCGCTAAAATTTCACAGAAATCGACACATTCCTTATAAGCATATTCATTCCCTACCAATCTGGCCTTATACCCAACTGATTTATTTCATAATATCCACTTGCAACTGATCACATTCCTCCCAGCTCCCATCTTTATTTTGCTAATCTTTTCAAAATAAGGAACCCTTATCAAATTTGACATCCTCGCTAATAATGATCTTTCTTAAAGCACGCTCTAACAATCTATAACCTTTCACCCCATCACCATAGCCAGAAAAGTTAACTTCTCATCCTTTTAGGATTTAGAAAACTGATAGTCCTTTTTTAAATGTCCTATTCTCTGACAATTTCAACACTTCAACATTCCTTTACCTTTTGACTTGAATCTAAGTCGCAGTTTTTCCATCTCTTACTTAGAAAGTCTTTCCCAAGCAAATAATGCATCCATAGAGGTACATTCGCCGTCACTCGGTTATCGCAACTATTTTGACTGAAGGGCTACAATAACAGTCTTGATGACCAAAGTATCACTAACATAACAAAACGTATCAACAAGATACTCGAACAGCTTAGGGAGAGCTGTCAACAAAATTAGGGTTTTGTCTTCTCCATCGATCTTCACCTTGACACTCATTATTTTACAAACCAATTCGTTGAATGTGTTAATATGTTCAGATATATCTGACCCTTCCACCATTTTTAGAGTATAAAACTACATCTTTAGAAATAGACAATTGGTGAGAGATTTTGTCATATAAATACTCTCCAACTTTGCTCATAAACCTATAGTAATCGTCTCATATATGACATTGTAAAGAACTTCAATACATATGACAACATGGATATAGTCATGATCTGACGCAATCCGCTCCCCAACATCCTCATACTACTTTTCAATGATTTTACAAAGCAAATAATCGTGATAATGATAAGAAAGAAATGCCTAACATCAACATCTGTAGTGTGTTGACGTCACCAAGTTCTGTGGGCCCCACCATGATGTATGTGTTATATCCACACTATCTGTCCATTTTCCAAGATCATTTTAGGACATGGCCTAAAAAATAAGGTAGATCAAAAGCCCAAGTGGACCACAACACATAAAGCCATTTTAGTGCATGGCCTGAAAAATGAGGTAGATCTAAAGCCCAAGTGGACCACAACACAGCATTGAGGACAGTGATGTCTATCATTGAAACCTTCGTAAGATTCACAGTGATGTTTATTTGCCATCCAACCTGTTCATGGAAAACACAAATATCAGCTTGATCTAAAACTTGTGTGGGCCCCAAGAAGTTTTCAATGGTCGGCGTTCAATCCCCATTGCTTTCTATGGTGTGGTCCACTTTAGCTTTGGATCTACCTTATTTTTCATCCCCTGCCCTAAAATGATCTTAGAAAATGGATAGATAATGTGGATAAAACACATACATCATGGTGGGGCCTACAGAACTTGGAGACATCAACAATCTGCTTCCACCTGGTAGACCCTGCCCGACCCCAACTTAAGGTCAAAGGCTGAGTCCAACACAAGCCCAGCAGTCAAAATCTCGACCCAAAAAAATTGGCTGGGTCCGGTCTGACCCAGCCCGGTCCAAACATCAATAAAATCCCTAATTCCCACTTGAATATGACATTATCTATCCATTGATCAAGTAGGCCACATGCAGCAAGAAATAGACACCAAGAGGAACAAAATCAACAGCCTGCTTAATCAAGGATTAGAATGGCTAGCAAAGTCAGGTGAGGCTGGGCTAACTTTGGATGAAGCCTGGCCCAAAAATGATCCGGCTATGCATGGTAGGCCCAAGAAAATAGGTTGAAGCCCAGTGAAAAGCTGGGTCCGGCTCATTTAGCGTCTCATTTGGAAGGTGGTGACATCTTTCTGAGAGCTCATGAAAGCATAGACATCAGTGAAAACAACTTACCACCCAGTTACCCAAACCTGACTTACTGATCTCTCCAGTCTCGGATCCTTGGAGGAGAGAGAGAGCGAATATGGTCCGGACCTCATCCTTCTTCAAGAACTTCAATAGATCATCCTCTTTGATGTACCTGTATATCAAACTTTATTAAAACTCAGGCCAATCAAACCATTGATTTATTGGTTATTTTATCCTTCACACACCTTGGTCATGTGGACCATCAACGGCGAGGCCCATAACATGAGCGTTTTGGATCACTGAACCACGGTTTCCACTTTCTCCAACTGGCAACCGGAAGGAATATTCCTGTCTGAGCATTGTACGATTTTTATTTATCATTTATTTGTTGAAATTGTTCAGTAATCCAACCGTTGATATGCTACGCCCATAATAGACCCCAAGAGGACTTGTCCATTTAACAGTTTGATACAAGATTCACATTGACTGCCTGGTTCAAATATGATGAACAACGTCCATGAATGGATAGTCTAGATGTAATGCACACGTACGCCGTCCAAACAGATGGGTAAAGGTATCCATAAAACGAAGGTTTCGTCTCTTCAGATTTGTCACTCAAACACCACATGTGGATGGTCCAGATTTGTCTCACAAGCCCAAGTATGGACGACCCACATCTGACCTACAAAGCCAACATGTGGATGGTCCAGATTTGTCTCATCAAGGCCCACATATATGGCAGTCCAGTTATGGCCCGCAACCTAGCCCACAAAATATGGCAGTCCAGTTATGGCCCTCAAGCAAGCCCAGGGCTAAAAAATCACAACTACTTCATCTCAAACAAGCACAACCTTTCAGTCTTTCACGCCTCTCACCTTAGATGTGGGCCGTCAATCATATTAGTCAATGGATGTGGATTGTTCATTATGTGGATCCCGCCTCTGATGAGGACTGCCCATCGGGTAGGCCAAACTTTCAAAGTGGGTCTTCCATCATATGAGCCCTGGCTTGGATGTGGACCACGAATCATTAGGGGCCGACCTTTGATGTGGACTGTCCGTTGTATGGAGCCCACCTTGACATAGGTCATCTATCGTGCGGGGCCCTTCAATATCCACCGCCCATCACATGAGCCCATATTTGATGTGTCCATCCTGTAGACCTACTTTAGAATTGGGTTGCCCATCATGTTGGGCCCACTCTGGATGTGAGCCATTCATCATCCACGTCGACCTTTGATGTGGACTGACAGGACCGTCCGTTATGTGGGGTCATCTTACTGTGGGTCATCCATTAAGTGGGGCCCACTTTTGCTATTGACCGTCCATCGTGTGGGGTGCACCTTTTATGTGAGTCATCCATCGTATTAAGCTATTCTGGATATGGACCATTCATCATGAAAGAACTTGGATGTGGATAGTCCATCAAGTGGGGCTCACTTGATACGGACTGCTATCACGCAGGGCACACTTTGTTGTGGGTCATGTGAGGGCCACTTCGTCCGCATTATGTGAGCTCAACTTAATGTGGACCATTCATCATATGCCCCACCGTCAGTATGGGTCGTTCATCATTTGCGCCCATCATTGATGTCAATCTTCCGTCACGTGGGTCCTATCCTTAATATGAATGCACTCACTTAATATGGATAGTACATCATGTGGGCCCACCTTTGATATGAACCATACAGTATGTGGGCTTACTTGTTAATTTTTAAAAAATATAATATAAAATTAAAGCTTTAATTATCATATAAAAAACTTTCTATTTTCAAAAGTATATATATATATATATATATATATATATATATATATATATATATATATATATATATATGTGTGTGGAAAAAGGTACTATGTCACTTACAAGGCCCCGGGTTTTGCGACGTTTTTGAAGATTCGCTTAGCCTCCCTCCTCGCCTCACGCTCGCTAGAGATCTCGCCCTCCTTATGCTTGACATCCGCCAGCGTCTCATCCACGGTCTTCGAGATCGTCGACAGCCCCGTCGACATCACGTGGCTCATTAGCCGCTTCACGCCCCACGTCGATGGACTCCCCTTGCTCAGCTTCCTCAGCTGCTCCATGTCGATCCCCATCCCATCCTTCCGCATCGAGAGCGAGCGTGACACCTTTTCACGGGGCGGCCCAGACAGCATCTCAAATATGTACTGGTGGAAGACGCTTTCCTTCATCCGATGAAAGTATTTCGAGATGTGGAACCACGACGCGAGCATTTTTACAAGCACGATCTTTACCAGCCACATGATGGACCCCACCAGAATTGCTATCAAAGTGCGCGTGACCTTGTTCAAGAGCTTGTGAAAGCGTCTCGGGACTTGGACCTTAGGATCGAAAATCAGTGTCCATGCTAGCAGGACGAGGGCAACCCAGACACACATCTGCACTCCCCTCCGCAGGCCGTAGACGAAGTAGACTACCTTCTCATGGAGCATGAAGTTGCGCTCGATGAGGTAGACGGCTAACCGGACGAGCAGTTTGGAGAAAAGGCGGCCACAGAAGATGACAAAGACCATGAGGAACCATTTCCAGAGCTCAAGCCCCCAGAGGATCTGGTGGCTGAGGGAGTGGATGGTGAGGCTGCAGACGAGGCAGGCCATTACGACCATGAAGGCGCCCCATTTGACGATGGTACGAAGTCTAATCTTGCACTTCTTGTTGTGGTCCTTTAAGGTGGAATAATATTCCTCTTCTTCTAATTCAGATTCTTCATTGATGTGTTCGCGTTCAGATTCAGTTTCTTCTTTGATTTGTTCGTCTTCCGATTCATATTCGGAGCGGTGGTGATTGCCTTCTGAAATTGGTTTGGAGAATTTCTCCGGAGACTGTTTGAGCTTGGAGGAGCTTTGAGGATCTACGTGGAGAACGGTATGGTCTGGGACGGAATTTAGTTCCCCTGCTTCTTGCATTGGAGTGTGCTAATCCCACAAAAACTGTGGATACTAAAGCAGCTTTCTAGGCCTGGCGGTAAAATAGCGATCATTTTCTTTAGGCCACAGGAGTTATCATGTATCAGATAAGCTTTTCTCACATCCTTTTCAGAAAAAATAAATAAATGAAAAGGTTACTATCATATGTTTGCTTTTTTGTCCAGAACGATGAATGATTGTTGCCTTTTGACTCAGATTTCACCAACTAGTCATCAAAATAGAATCAAATAATATTATGGTTTGGCCCCACAATCCACTAGCCACTGGGAAGTGTATTGTTATGGTTTGGCCCCACAAGCCACTGGCCACTAGGAATCAAATAATGTTGTGGCCCCATAAGCGTACTGAGTAAACTCTTAAGGCCACCATGGATGCATGCGTCTTATCCACGCCATTCGTTTTTCCATATCATTCAGTGAATTAGCCCCAAATTAAGCATATCCAGAGCTAAAGTTCACCAAAGCATATCAACCAACCGGAATAATGATGCTTACAGTTGAAACCTTCTCATTGCCCACAGTGATATTTGTTTGTATCTAACCTGTTCATGAGATCACACCCACATGAAGGGAAAACAAAACACAATTATCAGCTTATCAAAAACTTCTTAGCCCCGAGAAGTTTTCAACGGTAGGCATACAATTCACAATCTTTCCTTTGGCATGGTCCACTTGAGATTTGGATATGCTTTATTAATTTTGGTATCATGCATTAAAATAAGCTTTTAAAACAGATGAACGGAGCAGATAAGACACATACATGATGGTGGACCCCACACAGTTTACTCAGTACGCAATCCGCTTCCATACATACGCCTTTAAAAGTGGCCAACCTACAAAGGGCCACGGACCTGTTCCGATAGGAAGCGGATTGGCTGGTGTACCTCACACCAGCTGTATAGCTACTATATCGACGTCAGCAAGTTCTAAGGCTTGAGAAGAAAATTAAGACATATCTAACTATCAAGTGGACCACACTGAAAAAAGCAGTGGGGGATTGAACGTCTACCACTGAAACCCTTTTAGGATCACAGAAGTTTTGGATCTATATGAAATTTGTTTTTCCTCTTCATTCAGGTCTATGTGACCCTATGAACAGATTGGATGGAAAATAAAAGTTATGGTAGGCCCTACAAACTTTTTAACGGTGAAAATCATTATCTCGGCTGCTATTTTTGGTGTTGTCCAGATGATCTTTGGATGTGATTCGTTTTTTGGATGGTGCTCTACAATGATCTCTAAAAATAAATGAATCGGTGTAGATATAATAAATACATCACTGTGGGGCCATAAAACTTTGATCTCCTTTGAACCGTTTCGTACAACTTGGAGCTCGAGGAGCGTCAGTGCTCGCCATATTCCTGTGATCATCTACCACCATCCTATATACAGTGGTAACCATCTGATCTTATCGTATAAGATTTGGACCACTCACTACTTTACTTTTTACTGTCCATCTGATAGCTATAGATTGGGTGGATATGATTCATTGATCCGTGCCCCACAACTTGGATGGTCTGGATAGCCGTACATGAGTGCGAGGCAGTGAACTACCGTAGGTGTCTAGACCCTAATTCAAAGGTTTGCCAAGCCAAGTGTGCATGCAAACAAATGTGTCGACAGATCTGAGCCGTCCTTTGAAGGCAAGACAATGCGTAGATTTTCCGAGCCACCTGATGAGTGAAAGGCGTCTGGGGCAGTGAAGATCAACGTATTTTTTACACGTGTGGTATTTGGTCCGTGTGCAGGCGTACAGATAAGGAGGATGATCCATATGCATGGCTGGGCAAAGACCTCTCATCAAGGGGAACCGGAATATGGTAGAGCCATTTCGCTGCATTACACGCGGTAGGGACATCTTTCAACTAGGATTTCCCATCTAGTGGGACTCAATATGGATGGAAATTGAGTCCCGATATACTTGAAATGGATGATCCTAGCCATCTAAACAGTGGCCTTCAAATGCACGGTTGGAAAGGAAAATAGTTAATGAGCAAGAGAGTCCTTACTCATACAGTCATACTTCAGCTGTAGACTCACAAGAGTTTCAACCGCCGGTAACCGGTTCGAGTAACCATTGTGTATGAATAAAAGTTACTATGGTGTGAGTGTGTGGGCTTATTGCATGCAAGCCATAAAAGGTACATAGAAACCAAGAAGAAAATAAAAAATAGCAAGTATAAAGTACATATAAAATCATCAAATAAAGGTCAGAATGAACTCCAAAAGCACCCATCCCAAAGTCGGGAGTGGCATAGAGTCATGCAGCTCGGTCAAAAGCTCAACAATCACCTATATCAAGACTGAAATCAAATGGGACATAGACACTTGACTCGTAGAGATGGTGCAATCTAGACCATTAGCTCGACATTGTCTAAGCAACCCCTTAACATTTTTTTGGCTGACGTTTGAAAGTTTAGCTGGGTTTTAAAAAACACATTAAAAGCAAGTTTGTTTTTTGGAATTCAACTAAAATGTAAGCGTCTCTAAGAGTAGTACACCATTTTCTCTTAAATAAAAAAAAGTGATCGTCTTTTCATAATAATCTCTTAAATAAGCTCGGATTAGTGACCATCGAGCTTATGTAAACACTCACACAACACACATGCCAACATTACACATGTGTGCTAGATCTAATCCATTAATCGGGTTGATCTGACCTCATCTATATTTTGCTTGGAATAGAATCAAGTCCAATCAGCATGTAGGCCCCATTATTGGAAGCAGGCAGATTGGTTAAAAAACTTCGGCCCAGGCACGGTAGCCTATAAAATCTGTTGGACCTAATGTAATATCAGACGATTGGATTGTCACAAGTGTCCCAATACATCTAGAAGAATTATAACTGATCGTGCTCTGGAGCATTTTTATACATTATTAATTATATCCAAGTTTTTATATAAAACTATACTTATTATACGTAATACTATGTACAAGAGCCATCCACATGATCCTGACCCCTATACCCACATGATCCACATATGACGTAGCTCAACCATAGATGGCTTTCGGCAGATAAAATATGTTTCATGCCAATATAAAATACAGTTTCATAAGGTACAATAGATACTAGTTCATTACTAGGAGATGCATAGGGGGGCCCACCACACACCTTTCATTACATCATCAGCAGATCAAGACCGTTAAGACTGTCTTTGCAGCGTGGGATTAGTGTCGTCATGGCACCGGGATCTTCTTAGTGGGCATGGTGAATTGGGTGAGATGGATCTGTTGAGGGAGAAGGTGGTATTTGATGCTGAGCCTCTCAAAGATTCTCTTCAGCTCGAAGATTAGTTCAGACCGTCGTTTGTTCCTCTTCGAGAAGTTCTGGAAGTTGATGGTGTGTAGAACGTTAAGACCTATTTTCATCTTGTTCACCTCTTCAATCTCGTTCACTACCACCGAGTGCTTTGGTTGCCAGTGCTTGGACTTGCTATCTATGTATCTACAACCACAACCAGATTTCTACCCATGTCATCAACGGTCCAGATCAATAGCTACAAACACTAAATAAAGTGGGGATGAATATTGATGATCTATGAGGCCACTAGTCCATGATTAGAAACATTCATCTAGTTGGCATTTACAAAAATGATTGCCATTTGTACTATGGACCATACAAGAGAGGCCCAACAGATGAAAGTTTCCAACTCATTCAGGTGGGCCCACGAGACTGATAACTTCTTACGCTCGAATGGCGGTCTTCATGTCATTGAAGGCACTCTCCGGAGTCATAACATCCATTGAGAATTCGATAGTATCGCCCATTTCAGGACTCCTGTTAAAATTGCTGATGGCCTTTGTAAGCAGCACCGCGTTGGGGTAGTAAATCTTCTCGTTGTCAAAACGGAGGAATATCGTCGTCAAAATGTTCATCTCGTCCACCACCATCTGCACAAAATCATCTTCAAAACATGAGTTGTGTCCAAACAGGGCCTTGATAGATGTAACTAATAAAATCTTAGCGATGCTAGTGGAACACAAAGGTGCAGATTGTGTTTCAGTCCTGAAACTCTATTTGATGCATTTGTATTTGATGAACACACAAAGCCAGTAAAAACTCTATTTGACGCTTTCGTATTTGATACGTTTCAGTCCTGAAACTCTATTTGATGAACACACAACACCGGTAAAACCAGCAGCTATCTATCTACAAAACCCCCTTGGCACAGTGGCTTATTATTTTGGACCAGCCACTTGCTGTCCGTACTGCGGATGGCAACTGGTCTAAAATGCACGTATGGGCGACCCACCACACAAATGGTTGATAGTCCATGTATTGTCTGATGACCTAACAGGTGTGACTTTTAAACACAAGCCATACATCATAGGTCCAGTATATGGAAAGACCTGAATGCTGCTGATTGATACCCCATCCTGCCAAATGTACGTACCGTGGAGATGGCTCTGCCAAATTCAGGTTCTCTCGGATAATTATAACACGGGAAAAAAAAAATTACGTCATTTTAGTAATAACATGTGTAATTTAATTAGCACTGATATTAATATGTAAAAGAATTATTTAAAAAAAATACCTCATATAAGAATGTTAATACAATATCATATTTCAAATATCTTTATAGAAACACAGAGAGCTATTGTAATATTTGGAAAATCGACTCAGCTCCATTGATCAGATCCAAATTCAACCCTACTGGATCGAAAACTCGGATGAGTTGACTGGGATTTCTCCAAACTCAAAGGAAACTCAGTAATAACGCATCCTAGTCAACTCGGTCCAAGTTCCAGCTCATGTGATCAATGTGTCTACTTCTATGCGAAATCTTTCGGTCTTTTAGGGGGTATTTGAAACACAAGGTATCATTAAGTAACTTATTTTGTTTCTACTTATTAAGCGGATAAGGATGTTAGGTACACAACATACCTATCAACCAAAAAGTAGAAAAGCATACTTGATTTCCAACATCATAAGTAATTATATTTCAAGTCTACTTGGCCCCCCTCATATCCACCGTCCATCATGTGAGGCCAGCCTTTGATGTGGACTGCTCATTGTGTATGCCCCACCTTTGATTTAGGCCGTCCATCATATGGGCCCACCTAGGATGTGTGGGTCATAAATCATTTGGGGCTAACCTTTAATGTACACCATTCATTATGTAGGGCCCACCTTTGATGTGGTTATCTATCATGTTGGGCCCACTATCAATATTATTGTCCATCACGTGGGGCCCACCTTCAATATCTTCACTCATCATGTGCACCCCACCTTTGATGTGGATTGTCCATCATGTAACTCCCACCTCTGATATGGACCGTCCATCATGTGGGGCCTACTTTGGTGTAGATCATCCATCATGTGGGGCCCACCCTTACTAATTGCCCATCATGTGGAGCCCACCTTTGACGTGGACCGTTCATCATGTGGGGCTTGCCTTGGATTTGGGCTATTCATCATTAGGGGCTTACTTTTGATGTAGATTGCCCATCATATGGGGCCACCTCAATATATGCCATCCATCATGGGGGGCCAAACTATAGTGTCCACTACCCATCATGTGGAGCCCACCTTTGATGTGGACCGGCCATCGTGTACGCCCCACCTTTGAAGTGGGTATCTATTATACTTACTTGCTTTGGATGTGGGTTATTTATCATTATGGTACGACCTTTGATATGGTCCATCCATTATTTGGGCCACATTTGTATGGGGGTCATCCATCATGTGGGGCCCACCTTCAATGTGGATAGTCCATTATGTGAGGCTTCCTTTAATATGGATGGTGAGAGAGCCTCCTTTAACATGGATGGTGAAAAAGAGAGAAGTAGAAAAATAACAAGTCAAAATGTTATAAAATAAATAAATAAATAAACTTATTGTGATAAGTAGCTTTTAGCACAAAACTTACTTTTATAATAATATTTACCAAACTAACTTAAGTGAAGAAAGTAACTTAGGTCCCGCTTGAATACCACCACATAAGTTACTTTTTTAAAATTAAACAATAGATAAATAACTTATTTGAGAGAAGTAAGTTTGCTTTATAATCAATTATAAGTAACTTTTTTATTTAAAATTACTTAATCACTTAGTTTAATAAGTAGAAACCAAGATAAGTTACTTGAGGCATAAGTAATTTATTTTAATTAATGTAAAATCTAAACGCTCCCTTAATAAGTTAACATAAGTTAAAAAGTAACTTATTTGGTGGTATCCAGGCCAGTAGCAACTGAGTTAACAAGCTAATTGGCATAGTAAATCGAGTCACCGTGTTCCTGAAAAGGCCTTACAAGACCGAGTTGAATTTGACTATGCAAGGTTTGAGTTTGAGTAAAAACTTTTGGACCTTGCCTTGAATTATCACGTTTAGTAACGCAAAGAGATAAAATTTCAAATTCCTACCAAAATTACCAATTAAATTCTTGAAAATTAGTGTAACTTTGTCATTTAAGGCAATTGTATCAAAATTCCAAGTGTCAGTTGCTCGATTATCATGCAAGAGTTCCACAAAAACTCACCTGGACACCGTTGATGACACAACGATCACCCACGTCAAAGGGGTGCACTACGAAGACGAAGATGATGGATTCAAAGATGGTCTTGCAAGTGTTCCCGAACATGAATCCCACAAGCAGCAATTGGGATGTGACGATGAGTATGACTTTGGAAGTAGCGACTCCCATCACCAGCAGAGACACCACGATTATGATCACAATCACAACCGCACTCGCTAGCTTGTGTAGCTGCTGCACTGCTGTCTTAGTGTCGTTCAAGGCATGAGCTAGAGCTTTCCACTCTTCATAAGCTTTCACCTGAAAAAAATAAAACTTGTTCAAGATACTAGCATGGAAATGCTGTTTTGGGCAATGAAATGTTACACCAGACCAAAATGGACCGTAAATAGCTGAAAAGAAGTGAGTCATGGCGAGTTGTGGTGATTGTGGTTTGCAGCAGGGTTCCCAGCCTTAAGGAAAAGTTCACTTAGTAATCGATTCTATGAATGTCCACAACTATTACACGTTGACTAGTACGTAGTATTTGTTTTCGCTGCATAGAATTAACATTCCTGAGCCCAAATGAATTTGGCTGAACCCAGGTCTGACCCAGCCCGGACCAAACAATTAATGATAAACTCCATATTTCCCACTTGAATGACTCACTATCTATCCATTGATCAAGTGGGCCGCATGCACCAAGAAATAGGCATATAGAGGAATGAAATCAACAGTCTAAATTCGAGGTGCACGGGTTTCCTAATCAAGTACAAAAATGCCATATTTTTAGAACATAAGACATGTACATGTAAAGTCGGGTCAGGCCAGGCTAAAAGGACTTGAGCCCAACCCGGCCAAAAAAAAAAATTTTGAGAGGGCGATGCATGATAGGCCCAGGCCCAACCCACAGGCCTAGCTAATAGGCTCAAGCCTAGTCCAAAGCTGGGTTAGCCTGGTCGAGCTGGGCAAGTCGCCCATCCCATCACCACCCTTAATAAAAATTGGAAAGTTGTGACAACTTTCTGAAAGTTGATAAACATGAGCCACGATGAAGACGGCTTACCACCCAGCCCCTGAAAGCTGACTTTCTGATTTTTCCAGTCTCAGATCCTTGGAAGAGAGGGAATATGGACCGGACCTCATCGTTGTTCAAGAACTTCAACAGATCATCCTCTTCGATGTACCTGAATATTAAACCTTATTAAAACTCAGGCCAATCAAGCAATTAATTCGTTGGGCATTTTAACCTTCATCATGTTGGTGAAGGATGCCTAACTTACCCACATGCGGCGCTTGGCGCATCCATCACAAGGCCCATAACATGAAGGGTACGTTTGGATCACTGAACCACGATGGCCACTTTCTCAAACTGGCAACTTGAAATTACCGTGCCTGAGTATTGTACGATTTTTATTTATCAATCTTTTGTTGAAATTGTTGAGTGATCCAAACCGTTGATATGTTGCTCCCATAATAAACCCCATGCACTACAAGTGATGAAATGAAGAAAAGACAGAAGAAGACCTGGAGAAAACCCAGGACAAAAGATCAGAGCCGTTGGATCAGATTAGATTCGCTGAATATTATGGTAGAGTGAAGTGAAATAAAATGTGTAGTATTTCTGGTCAGTTTAGTCAGTTGTATAACATGTGTAGTATTTCTGGTCCCTCAGCCATCCACGGTGGGACTCACTAAATGAATGGTCCTTATTCATATACTTCCAGCCACGTGGAAGGTAGAGAGGGGGCTCTACCATATTATTTTAAAGCGTACTAACTTACGGTAGGGGATCCATAGGGGATGAGTTTTCAGCCCAGATTGCGTCTTAGGTGATGATCTGAACCATTCATATTCTCATTGCTGACTTATAGAAAGCTATAATATCATAGTCATGCTTCATTTGATAATCCTGACCTTTGACTATTGGATTTAAATATGAGCAATTAAATTTTACTTTTTCAATTTTCTAACTTCATCTTCTTACAATCATTCCTTCAGTAAATCTTAGAATGGCTAGATATCATAGAATCCAGAACATGATCCGTTCAGATCATCATCTAAGATGCAATTTGGGATTTGATTCGTTGGGCACCGTATCCTATCGAAACCCTCCCACACGTACAAGTGAGATATTCAGGTAAAAAAAATTTTTTACTGAGAAGTTCATCAAGTCTTCCCAAAAGAAAGAATAAAGATTTCTTTTTTGCCGCTTTAATTGACTCATGATCCATAGTATTTCCTACCACCGGGGTCCACATCATGAGTGGTCCAATAATGGGAACCGTCCATTTTTTTTAAAAAAAAATTATTCGGTAACGGGCCGCCCTATTAAAGTTGCTATCAAGGGATTATTATGACCATCAATGAAGGAGAATTATGGGGTAATAGCTTATTTGTGATAGGGAAAATAAAACGGACAGTTCAAATCATCAGACTATCTCATCGTGTTGGCCTAGTGGACCGCAACATATGCTAAATTCAGGTCACTGCAGAAGCAGATCATGAACGACCCAAATTTAAAGCAACGGATACGGCAGTTTTGGCGAAATAAAGTCTCGATATTCTGTGCCGTCGCTTCAATTTTCTTGATGTAACACCGGTCATCGTTGTCTATGCCCCAGAGGTAATCAGATGCTCAGACAGCTAGTCAATAAGACCACTGATTTAAGAGTTGTATGATACTCTAGCTGTGTTTGGTGCTTGATAGAAAGATGTTAAAATATTGTACATGTGGCATGTATTAACTCAAATAAACAACTTAGATGATGTGGACCACTGTATCCAAGTCTCAATCCCAATATAAAAATTGTTGAACAGTCCTAATTTCTTATTCTTGGGCACTTATTTGTGGAAATAAGACATTTTGATACGTTATTATTATTTAACTGGCCACCAACACCATTATGGGGTAATTATGATATATCCATACTAAGCAGTCTAATTTGAAAGGTGTTATTTGACTACTTAATTATCTCTAAACACGTGTAATCGTATAAGTAAATTCTAATTGCCTACCGGCCTCAATCATCATCTGCCAGTGTCAAATTTTCTCATGAATTAAAAAATCAGTTTAGATGATGTAGACACTTATAAATTACTTTAAAACTATATATATATATATATATACACACAACGATATAATTATTGAGAAAAGGTACTATGAGGTCGACATCAAGGGATCTTTCCACAAGGTCAAGCTCTGTGGACTCCACTGCCATGTGTGTCGGACATTCAAATTGTATATTTAACGGGTTTTTACTAAATCATGGTGTCCTAAACATAAAAAATTAAAAATAAAAAATACAAAAAAATGAGCCTTATCTATAGCTCAAGTGAGTCACATCATGTCAAATCATGTGAAACATGCATGCTTAAAACATTTATAAGCACTTGGTGGGGCCTAGCTAAGTTTTGGAAGTGGGACACGCACAACATATGAATTAAATGTCTAAACCTTATCTTAGTGACCCCTATAAATAATTGGGAAGGTTTCAATGGGAAAGGCTTTCGCAAGAAATCCGCGTCCACCACGCTGCTGTTGAGTAAGTAGTCAATCTCGTTTCA